>BJBW01004661.1:33788-47621 GCA_004320125.1 Scolopax mira | reverse complement strand
GTCACAGATGATAGGACAAGGGGTAATGGCTTAAAGTTGCACCAGGGGAGGTTCAGGTTAGATATTAGGAAATATTTCTTTCCTGAAAGAGTTGTCAGGCATTGGAATGGGCTGCCCAGGGAAGCAGTTGACGCACCATCCCTGGAGGTGTTCAAGAGACGAGTTGACATGGTGCTCGGGGATATGGATTAGTGTTGGGTTGGTGGTTTTTGGGTGTGGTGTGGGGTTTGTGTGGGTTTTTTTGTTCGTTTGTGGGGGGTTTTTTTGTTTGGTTTTTTATTGTTTGGCTTTTGCTTTTTTTGGGGGGTGTGTGTTGGTTTTTTTTTCATTGGTTGGACTAGATGATCTTAAAAGATCCCTTACAACCTAGGTGATTCTGTGAAGTGCAGGACTTGGCCTTGTTGAACCTCATCCCACTGGCCTCAACCCATCGAGCCAACGTAATTAGCACACAGAGAAGCAAACCCATCCATATCATCATTCAAACACGGGAAGGTTACACTATCTCTGCAAGTGCAGCCGTGAACCATTTGGGGAGCCCAAGATTAACTTTCCAAAAGGGACATAGTTGGCAGTATGAAAAGTGGCACGTGAAGGCAGCAGTCCTGTTAGCACTCCAGCACACTTGTGTCTGGGACACCAGTGCTTGGTTTGCTTGACACGATGCTGTTCCCCATGATTTAGGTTTTTTTTTTTTAAGTCAAGATGCAATTGTTAAATAAACAAATAGATAAAAGGAGGGGGTAGATATTGTATCTATGTCAAACATAATTTTATAAATTAGCCTTTGTGTAAATAATGAGTCATACATGCTAGTAATAAATCAAGGAAATAGGTAACAGATAGCTGTCAACTTACTGCTTTTTTAGCACCCGACCAAGTCCTGTATGATTTCAGAAGTTAGATCTTTGTAAAATAGAATGGGAAACCACATTTTCTTTGTGGCAGGTGTGGAATGGTGGGGAAGGGAGGTTAGATTACTGAGCAGGTAGCAAACATGTCAAAGTGAGAACCACCCCATCAGGTATGAAAATGAGGGGGTTTTTCGTCATAAAACGTAGGTGGTTCTGCTAAAACGGTGTCAGATTCTTTTACCTGACTGTGCTGAAAGCGTGTGTTAATTGTGGGCTACAGCTCGGCTGCCCGATACAAGCTATTAAGCCATATGCAAATCAACGCATCGTTAGCTCTGCCTCGCGGGGAAGTGGGGTGCCGGGGGGGGGGAAGCCGGGGTGACGGGAGAGGGCATGTCAGCGGGCCCCGGGGGACATGCCCTGTCACGGCCCCGGAGGCGGTCAGGTTAGCGCGGCGCGGGCACGCCCGGCCGGCAGTTGCCCGGGAGCCGGCGGCTGGGCGAGGAGGTGGCCGCGGGGGGCGAGCGGGCAGAGCCCCGCCGGGAGATGCGGTCCCGGCTGGGCCGGCTCCTGGCAGTGCTGTGCCTCGGTGCCGCCTTACCCCTCCTGTGGTACGCGGCGTGGCAAGGGACCCGAGGTGAGAGCCGGGGGGGGGTGGTGGGACGGGGACGGGGACGGGACCGGGCGAGGCGAGAAGGGCGAGCGACCCGGCGGCACCTGCTTGCCTCCCCGTCGCCGGGAGGACGCGGCTGGGCTGGGCTCCCTTCCGACGGCCGGGGTCGGCCCGCGCGGGACCGGCTGGTGGCAGCGTCCGTCCCCTCCCGCAGCTCCCGCAACGGAGAGACGGTGCCCGCGCTCCGCGGCTTGGCCTCCCGGGTCGGGGCGTTAGTCTGGGTTGCCATCCACGGCTCGGCTCCGGGGAAAGAGGAACCGGGCGCCAGTGGGAGGCTCGTCCTCTCAAATAGGCTGCCCAGGGAGGTGGGTGAGTCACCATCCTTTAGATGTGGTGCTGGGGGATACGGTGTAGGGGAGAACTTTGTAGAGTAGGGTAGGTGGTTGGACTCGATGACCCCAAGGGTCTTTTCCCACCAAAATGATTCTATAGTCTCACCGGTCCCCCAGAGTCATGGCATACGAGCACTGGGTTACTCCTAACAGCTGATGGGAGTGGATCCTTGGGTCAAACCTATCCTTTTTTTAAATTAAAAAAACCCAAACCAAATTAAGAAAAAAAAAAACAGTGAAAGTTACTAACATCCATCCTACATTAGGATGGGAAGAACATGTCTAAATGTGATTGCCATGGCTGCCAGTTTTTCAGCGTTCTTTTTCTCAATATTACTTAGGGAGGGCCACTAACTGTGCGGTAGTTGTGTTTGTGCCCCCTGTACAGTTACTTTTCCAGTGCCAGAACGCAATGTTCAATCCAGAGGAAAAAATGCCCAACTTGTTTATATTTTTATTTATAAACTTTAAGATTGCGTAACATCTTTTTAAAAAGTTACGTAGGTGGCACATGTTGGATAGATCTACAGAAAGCCACATCTGAGGTTCTCTGAGTCCGTGTAGGAAATATAAAACTGATGTTATTTTCTGGAAATAAATGAGAAGATCTCTCCAGATGGTACCTGTGAGGCCTGCAGACATGGCTTGTTATTTGGCAGTTTGGAGTGATGGTAAGAGAGTGGATCTTGAAGTGCTTCCTGTATATGTCTTTACAAAAGGTGTAGTTTTATAAATGTGGAAGAATTAGAATAAGCCAATTTGGAATTTCCAGGATGAACACCGAACTTAATTTATTTATCTTAACTTTTTCTGTAACAAATAGAAGCAGTGGTAGAAATTGTGGCTCCACAAAGGAATACTGAATAGAGTGGAGACAGTGCTGATCCTCCTGCCTTTATCATTTCTTGTCAACTCCATGGTTGTTTATCTTGCAACACTTAACCCTTTCCTCAGTGGCAATCGGGCTGGGAGTGGGGAAGGAGAAACAGAAGGAAGAGCAGGGTGTGTCTTAAGAAACTAAGATCCAAGAGATGATAGAATGAAAACGTTTGTCCCAAATACGTGTGACTCATATTTTGTGACTCCTTGTTGCGGAAATGCCATTTTCATTCAGCTTTCTTTTTGTCCTTTCTCTGATGATGTTCCATACTGGAGTTCTTTGCTTTGTTGTTTGCTTGTTTGGTTGGTTTGTTTGTTTGTTTTGGGTGGGTAATATGTGTTGTTGTAAATATGTATATGTGGTGTTTCAGCTTTTCTCTTTCCACAGTTGTCTCTTCCTCCACAGTAAACAGAGTAACTAATTCCTCTCAGATGGTATCATTTTCCTAATTATTATTGTTAGCACCTGTTTTCTTAACAAGCTTTTAACCATTACAAATACAAATATGTAGTGTTCAGGGACACATTCTCTCTAAAGCTTTGTAAATCTCACAGATGTGTAAATAAAAGTGTGTATACTAGTAACTAAAGAAGGAGGAAACTTTGCTGAATAGGGTGAATGACTTTGTAGTAAGTTTATTTTGCTGTAAATACAGTCTTTGCTCTTGAGTGATGTTAAAAGGCAGAAGCCTTCTACCCATCCAGAAAACTCATGAACAGCCCAATGTTGTTACTCTTTTCCACAGAGAGAAGCATTAGGAGCAAACCAACTAAGGCTCTGTTGTTGTCACAGAGTATCTGCTTAAAATGGTTGTTTGAAATTAATATTTTTCTCTGAAAATAGACAGATACCTCTGCTTAGATATTGCTAAATGTCTCCCCATCTGCGCTGCTGAACTTGCCTCTCCACTGACATGCCACTACAGGAGGTCCAACTTCTCTCGCATCACAAATTGCAATGTTTCTTTACTTTCCTAATGCCCTTTTCACTTACTCCACCTGTCACTGAGAGAGGTTAAGTGATGGGAGGTTACCTCCCATCTCTTTCACTCATTTGTCAAATGTTCTTCTCTGGCTTATTTTCTTCAACAGATTTCTTAGATCTCCTCTTACTTCAGTTTCCTTCTTTAAACATTTGGGCTGCTCTTGTTTTTGACTAGACCATAAAGCACTATAGCAGCAGGTGTGCAGTGTTCTTTCCAGTTTCTATCCAGTTCTTGTTTCTTGGATTGTAGCGACATTGGGATAACAATCTTTTTTTTGTTTGTTGTACAACTAGGACAGGGCATCCTAGCTCAAGACTTCAGTACTTCCATAATATGAAAAACATCGAATAGGCCTGTAAAATACAGTTCATTCTGTCTGTAGTCTGAGATCCTTTCAGCCCAGGGAGTGTAAATCAGGTGTTTGCTCTGTCCCAATTTCTGTGCAAATAAAAATCAATAGCTTAATCCAGCATCCTTTAAACACCTTGTGCTAAGGGGCCAGCTAGCTTCAGAGATTTGAGGTGCAATGTGTTTGCTGCCAGTGACAGCACTGGCTGTTTGGTGCTGCTTCTAAGCACTCAGTGCAGCCCGAGTGTTGACTTGCGGTTGTGTACACTTCACTAGAGTACGAGTGACTTGAACTGACATGGCAGGGAAGATGCTCCTCCATCACACAAGCACTTTAGAAATGAAAATTCAGAATCTACCATAGTCACTAGATTTCATCTATTGTGAATAATACTATATATGTTGTAACTATCCTTATAAAGGTATTTTCATAGTTGCTTTTTCCATTGCTTTATAAGTATAAGCAGAGAATTAATTTTAAATAGGCTGATATTTTTGTGTCAAAAACCAAGAAGAGATAAAAGTAATTACAGAGACATCGCTAGATGTTTAGCAAAGCCTGATACTGTCTGTCTAAACTTGCGTGGTGATTCCTCCAACATCCTCTAGAGTGTTTGTGAACATGGGCTACTATTAGCAAGTAATTGGCAAGTAAACCACTGTAGCAATACCTGTTCCACATCCTGCATGGTTTTGCTGTGAACTTTTTGGCCCCTCCCCTGTCCCCAAACAAAACCTGGCATCTGGGGATAGGAAGGGCAGCTGTCAGGAACGATGCAGATGTTCCTACTGTTGTGCAACTGAGTTACGATCCACTTGGTAATTCACCCGGCCAAAACTCTTTGCTCTCATATAAATACTCTTCATAAGGATTTGTAGTTATGGGAAGTAGTATACAGCTATAGAATACATGCAGTGATCTGCTCACATAGCTTTAGCTACTGTTTTCCATGTAAATATAAATCAGAAGAAATATCACAGGTATAATGAAATAGGAAAGTAAAAGTATGGAAGTAGCAAATCTTGAAAAACAGTAAAAGAGAAGGCAAGAGTGCATTATAAACTCATTACGAACTTGCATAAATTTTCTTCAAAGGAAAGACTATTCCTGAATAAAAAGAAACTTTGGTGCCTTGGCTGAATAACAATGAATTTTTTAGAAGTCACAGCGATGAGGTTAATCAGATCATCTCACGTGGCAGCGCTTCTTCACATTGCTTCTAAGAGGTACAAGATTAGATCTCTTTGAATTCATTTGTTACATGTTGCTGCCCTCTTCACCTAAATTTGTGGGATATTTTATCCAAGTAAATTAAAACTAAACTTCGTCTGGAAGCTAGAAGAAAGTGATGCTAAAATATAATGTCACATGAACATAAGTATGCTAATATATGCTATATAACTCAACACGTGTTGAGTTAAACATTGTGAAACCTGGCTTTCTTTAGTTATTTCTTTGAGGGGGGGTGAAGAAGAGAAACTGTTCATACTTCACTGTATTCACAGAAGTATGCTTAAGGTTTATCAAGTTGTTTAATATATTAAATTTTTCATTATTTCACAAAACTTGCCATCAGGAAAAGGGGTACAAAGGGTCAAAAAGGTATTTCTGATGAAAGTAATTTTTTGCAGTTAAAATATATTAATATATTAGTTACTATGCTAGAATGCTAGCCCAAACAGCTGATGACACATTTCTTTAATTTCCAATAATCTTCAGGCCATGGTGTGATCCTTTGCTTCTGCTGGCAACCACTGCTTCTGCTGTGCACCCAGGCCAGATGCCAAGAGATTCTGCCATTTGTGATTGAGTTCTTTGCAGGCTTCCTGTCTGGACCCAACTGGTACACTCTGGCTCAAAGCACCAATTAAATAGTGGCAAACCGACAGATTTGATAAGGAGTCTTGAATTGTACTGTTCTCATTTCAGCCAGTACAGCTTATCCAGATTTATGAACACGCAGAAGCCAATTTTCCTGCCATCTCTAGCCCTGTTAGGCTGTGTTTAATCAACATTCTCCCCACTTGTCCCAGTTGACTGCTAAGCTACTTGCCTCCCCTTCCCTCCTTGCATTCATGCATATGTTTCCTTCCAGTAGAACTGGGAGCATACAGAGGTTATTGCACAGCTGGGTTTTGCCCCAACATCAGTCATGATGTGGCCGAAATGCACAGTGTGATTAAGGGAGAATTTCTGCAGTCCCCTAATTGCTTTTTCCTTTTCTTTGTGTAGTTTGGCATTTAAGTATTAAAAAAAAACCAAAGCCAAATGTACCACAAACTCAAATGGGACCTAAGACTCAGTATTTACTGATCCAAAATTTTATATCAGAATTCATATTCAAGACTTAGAAACTAGCTGTATCGTTTTACTGGCTTCTAAATCTGTAATTTACTGAACTAAGAGTCTGTTGCTTCTTGCAATTACTTCAGGCAGAATAGTGGCTGCCTTGTCCTCAAAAGTAGAGGAACTGAGTCATAAATCCTATAAAGATTCAGATACAAAATGAGACCAGTTACTGTTGGTTTTTGTAGAGAGAGGGATAGGGAACATTTCAGACCTCTCTTTGTTTGCTGTACAGTGTCTCATCACAACCTGTACTTAAGCAAGTGTAAACATATGACTTTCACGTGTTCCTAATGTTGCACAGAGTCTTGAGGAACACAGTTTTATCCAGAAATACTTTAGTTAGTGGCTAGGCATTTAATTAAACATGTGTATAAATGTCTGGTTGTTGCTACATCAGGCAAAACAATAAAAATATCCAGAACGAAGCAATAATCGTTGACTTGAAGTGAATGGCTACTTTTTATTTATCTGATAAAGGCCATATTCAAGTCAGAATTTTCCACTGCTATTAAGAACCTATATTATTAGCATTACTATGTTAAAGTATACCAATTGTGGGCAAACGCCATACAATATCCATTCAATTTATAGATTTTTCCACTTATTTTAATGCTATTGCTTTCCTATACAGTGGTGTTCTGATTGAATGTTTTAAGATCACTTTTCACAACATTGTAAAATAGAAAAAGACAAATCTAAAATGAGGATTGTTTGCAAACATTTAAGAAAATACTAGAACTTAAGTTGTACTTTCTTTGAAACAAGTCGCTTATCAGTTAGATATGGTGTGTAAAGGGTTTGGTAAAAAGTATTCTATGCCAAACCCAATAGTGATTCCCCGTTCGTTGTACAGTTGAATGTGGTTTTAAAATTCAGTTATTAACTTTGATCTGCCTTTAACTTTGTACGGTGGTTGGTTGGTTGTTTTGATACAGGAAAGTGATTCTGATTCTCTCCTTAGTGTGCCCTGTATGGGCACAGAGGAGACCTAGCTTCCCCCTCGATAGTGCTGGCACACTGCTTTTCTTTGGTGTTATTGGGTTAACACTGGTTTTCTCTGACTGGAAGCTCCTAATGTGGATACTGTCAAAGACAAATTCTGCACCGGCAGAGCATCCTGCTGCCAGTTCCTCTGCTTGCTCAGACACCTACCTAGAGAGCTATAAAAACTTGGTGAGAGAGTCCTCGCTGCATGCTAAGCCCCGTGCTTTGCCTTACCCAACCTGCACGTTTGATATTGCTGTGTCACACCAGGAAAAGGTTTCATCCAGCCGGCTGAGATTTGTGCCTGGCTGAAATTAATCTTTCTCCTCTTACTCGCAGCCTCCACCATCCGCTGCAGCAATAGTCCCTGCCGCCCCGTTGCTGTCAGGGCATGGATGGGACAGATGAGTGGAAACGATTAGAAGCTTCTTGACCCGCTCACTTTACCTTCCATTTTCAGCTGTGTAAAATAAGCCAACCTCAGCACTGACTGATTTCAGAGGCCCCCCAAATATTTAAGATACGCATTAAGACATGCTCTGTCCTATGCTTAAAGCTCAACAATCAAAGCTCCCCCAGTTCTGATGAACATTAAACATAATGGGTGAATGTACCCAGTGCAGGAGAAACAGCTTCTGACTTTACAGTAGTTTTTATTGTCTGTCTTTAACTTGTTGGGAGACACAAATAATTCTGCGCTGTAATGCTATAAACAAAATATTTAAAGATCATGCACAAATTCAGGAAGGCGTCCTTACCTGGAAAGGTGCTTAAATACCCTTAGAGTTTAGCACATTGTTGAATTTAAGTGTTTGTGTAAGAACTGGTTGTTCTAAACTAAGACAGAGGCATTGTTTGGGTGATTTTTTTTCCTCCTCCTCACTCTGAGAGGACAAAACCCAATCTTGCAAAGCATGTAATAAGATTTAGAAAGGTCTCTCTACTTTAGATCAGTTGCAGAAAGATAACAAACGGCCACAGTTATTAGTGCAATGCATGCCTCAATGGCTTAATATGCTTCATTAATCTGAACAGTGAGCTGTAGTTCCAAGCGCAGAGTGTGACAAGATCTTTTGCAGTTAGTGTGCTTACATAATTTTGTTTTAAAAAGGGCATTAACCAGAATTCAGTTGCTGCAAGAAAATGTCATTAGGTACCACAAGCAGTGTAGCTTGTGATCAAGAAATAGGAACAAAAGTCACTGCTAGATTATGGAGTGGTTTTTTCTCACCTTTCTGCCGCTTCCAATTTTCTTTTTGCCTTTTTTTATTTCTTTGAATGCTAGGAAGAAATAGTGATGAATTGTTCCACAGCTCTTAGATGTTGCCAGAAATTAACTGTTAATAAAACTGGATGCATTTATGATAATGGGAACTATGCGTGTGTAGAGCTAAGAGAAAAAATGGGTTGACTTTCAGAATGAGTATTTGCTTTAGAGATTAGTATTATTTCTAAACAGTTTTAGTTTTCAGTGCAGAAAGTTATATATATGTGTATCTATTGAGAAATAGCACAGGGTTTGCATTTAAAGCTATTTTAAGTATTGCCAGCTTAGAATTACATTTTACTTAGAATTACATATTACTGTAAGTATATATGACAATACAAAGTAAATAGGGGAAATGCTGTAGTAGAGCTGAAAATTTGTTGCAAAAGCTTTGAGAGATCAGTCTGGTTTGCCCTTGGGTTTTTTTTTCTCCCCTGGCTTGTAGCCAACGTAGCCCCACTGAAATTTCCTAGTAGGGTTTCCTTAGCCCAGCAGAGGGATTCCTCTTTCCCTTTCCCTTCATTTACTTTTGGCATAGGTCTTCATCTCTTTCAGTTTTATCTTAACAGTCCCTGCTGCTGATAGAACCATTTGTAGATGAGGTGTTGCCAAGTCAGACTATTGCTGGGACCAGACAGTGTTTCACGATACAGCCAAAGTTCTGTGTTTCTCCTGGCCCTCCTTGCCAGAGTGAGCTGGACTTGTGAAAATGCCCTGTCTTCTTCTTTACAAGCAAGCAATTTTCGCTGTTTTAGTTCTCTTTAGATCCTTAGATGCTTAAAGAGCGAGACTTTCCACACACGTGCTAAAATCCATGTAAATTTAATGATTGTTTAAATATTTAGAGTATTTAACTTCATAATCACAGAATCACCTAGGTTGGAAGGGACCTTTTAAGATCATCTAGTCCAACCAATGAAAAAAAAACAAACAAAACAAAACCACACAAACCCCATACCACACCCAAAACCACCACCAACCCAACACAATCCAGGTCAACTCGCCTCTTGAACATCTCCAGGGATGGTGCCTCAACCACCTCCCTGGGCAGCCCATTCCAATGCCTGACAACCCTTTCAGGAAAGAAATATTTCCTAATATTTAACCTGAACCTCCCCTGTTGCAACTTGAAGCCATTTCCCCTTGTCCTATCATCTGTGACCTGTGAGAAGAGACCGACCCCCACCTCTCTACAGCCTCCTTTCAGGGAGTTGTAGAGAGCAAGAAGGTCTTCTCTCAGCCTCCTCTTCCCCAGACTGAACCCCAGCTCCCTCATAAGGAGGGGTGCTCGAGACCCCTCACCTGAAGGGGCAACAGTTTCGTTGCCCTTCTCTGGACCCACTCCAGCACCTCAATGTCCTTCTTGTGGTAGGGGGCCCAAAACTGGACACAGTACTTGAGGTAATGATTCATTTTTTTTCTTCTTGGCTTGCTACAATTATATCAGTAATAAATACTGTTCAGGACAGTATGTTATTGCAAAGCAAAATGCAAAAAGTTCAGTACTGCTTTCCAAACACATTTTTTTGCTGAAGGTTTACTAATAGTTAATATTGCTCATTTACATATGCTCTAATAACACTTCATGTTCCATTTCAAACTATATATGTTTATAATAACAAACGCATTCTTTGCTAAGGGTGAGTGAACATCACGTTCCTTGCTGCCCCAGCTGCCAGAATCGAATGAGATAAGCAGTTCCTAAGAGTCTTGTTCTCCTAACTGACCAGAGGCTTCAATTCTGAAAGACTCCAAAATGTGGTTTCTCTTCTGCCTTGAAGAAATAGATAATGCTGATTACAAATGCCAGCTTCTTGGGGTGCACTCAGGCATAACTGATTATTGACCTTTCATTTCCCAGCATCATCTATGGTATGTTGGTAGGCTCACCTGTAAGTAAGCAAATGAAGCTAAAATTACTACTAGGTGCATGCTAAAATGTCAGCCCAGTAGTGACACCAGTAGTTTTGAGTCACAGACGCTGGGTAGCTGAACGAATTGAAAAAATGGTAAAGGGACTGCATTGTTATTATTAATCCACAATTTATTTACTGATTCCTCACATAATATAGTTGTACTGAGGGGATTTTTATTTGGTTTTAGAAAAATCTTATGCTAGTGTAGCATTGGAAATGCCACTGGAACGCTTTCCACCACTTTCCAGCATTTAGTTTTGAAACACCTCCATTACAAAATTATTGATTCCCTTTTCAGAAGCAGTAAGTTGCACCCTGTGATAAGATGTATACATCCCGAGATTGTGGGCTTGGTCTTTGTTGTTGTCTCTTTTACTGGCTAGAATCCTCGGGAATTCACCTTTGCTGAGAAACAATGGTGGGTCCTAGAAAATGAGTCATGCCAAGGATGGGACTTGGCACAATAGAATGGGATAAATGTTGAAATAACAGCATTTAATTTAAAAAACCCACAACCAAACGGGCAAACAAACTACAACACAATAAAAAAGCAGTATTATAAAACATTTTTAAAAAATGAAGTAGAAGTCCCCCTCTGCCCTCTACTTTCTTTTCTTCTTATTGCAAAGTGAGTAACATTATTTAAGTGTTGCCTTATAATAATTTTAATAAGTCTAACGATTCACATGGCAATGAGGCAGCGGAGGCACTGAGAGGTATGAGTCTTGCATATCATCTGTGATAACTGAGTTCTGACAGTACTTGCTTCTTAGGAAAGTGGATCCGCTGTAAACATTACATTGACATTATGAGAGGAACCTGTGCAGAACAGCAGAGTGTCTGATAACCATGACTGAGAGTGCAGTGTTTCTAACACCAGTGTGACTGTAGAATATTTCATCAGGGGTGGGCTATGTATTATGAAGGTATCCTTCAAACTAGAGCACAGTTTCTAGTTGTTATCTAA
Organism: Scolopax mira; assembly: GCA_004320125.1. NCBI lineage: Eukaryota > Metazoa > Chordata > Aves > Charadriiformes > Scolopacidae > Scolopax > Scolopax mira. Next base: position 36,065 of record BJBW01004661.1, on the reverse strand, counting down.
TTAAATATATCCAGAGGTTCAAATAATCATCTTTACTAATAGTTCTTAATATACTTAAGGCACTTTTCAACTTATAGATGAAGACTGAATATTTCAATATCTGTATTTTAATCTTAATAGTGTTTTATACAAATGACAAGCCATTACATAAATTACACTCTTCATTGTGACAAGGGTCATCAGGATTTGTCACTTAGTGAAAAATGTTATCAGCTTTACCAGATAGCACCTTCCCCTGCGACTCATAGTCTTTCACTGACTTTTTCCTTATTATGGGCATCGGATTCTTGTCTTTAACTGCAAGCCTTTGCCCAGCCCTTTTCCCAAAACTCTGCTTCTAAGTACTCTTCCAGACTTCTTCACTCTATGAATAAACTTTGAGCAGCCTCTTTTATTATTGTTTATACACTCCTGGTTGCGTCTTCTGGACCATCTCCTAGTAAACTTTCTCTTTATTGCATCATATAATTCACCTCTTTGAAAAGAAATTATGTTCTCATTGCAGGAAATGACTTTGACATGTACCAAAGCCAGTTCCTGGAACTTCGACAACGACTTCTGTATGCTGAAAAGGAAAATAAAAAAAGATCGCACGAACTGAGCAGCGCCCTCGCTGAAATTAAACGTGTAGTTGCAAAAAGAATGAACTTGACAATGAATCGTACAGGTTTGTGTGTATAAAATATACTGTGTTAATGCTTCAAAGTGTTATGTGCTCATGTTTCTTCATCACTGGTGTAGGAAGAAAAATCGTTGATTTGATTATGTTAGCATATAGGCGGAAGTTTTGACTTTAAAAAAGGGTGGGGAAGTAATCTGTTAGTCTCTCTTTAAATAGGATCTGTTAGTAACTAAACAAATAAGGAGAAGGGATAAAAAGGGGACATAATAGACTATAGTGCCAAAGCTGTACATGAGTTATTTACAGTGCTTATACCTCTCTTGCTGCCAACTAGAGGGCACTGAACAAGCTATTTTTATATTATATTTTACTATGGCACTACGCCCTGATAGGTAACAGGGCTGTGCCTAACCTGGAAGGAAGCAGACTTCCTCAGATGTTCTATAGTCCTCGTCCTCCTGCTGTCTGGAGTGACTTTCTGGGGACAGTTTTTTGCCATCCTACCAGCAGCCCCCAAGCACCAGGGTGCTCGTGGTGGGTCTCAGCAGGCAGCCCACATGAGATCTTGCTGGCTGGATACAGCCTAAGAATGTTGTCTATAGAATTTTAGTTTGTTTGTTTGATTTTGAATTTTTTTTAGAGGGAAACTGGTGTGCACTTAAGTTTACTCAAGTGATCTGGCTTCTTCTCATTGTTTAATTAAATATCTTATTTATTTAAAAGTAAATTAGATCCTTGCCCTAGAGACTGTTGTGCACATCCATCTGTCTGCACGCTGTAGTTGCATACAATAGATTAGGCAGATTCTAGAAGCAATGTACCCTAGAAGCAATGATGTAGTAGTGCAGGATCTGCCTTACTCACTGTTCAGATTGGAAGATCTACTTCTATGGGGAGAGAAGAAAAACTGGAAGGGGAATCTCTATGCTGGAGACATTCCACAACACACACTGACTTCAAAAAGAGTCTGGATGCTACTGAAAACTACTTTTTAAAAATCCTTGTTTCTATTCAGTACAGCGGCTGTTATCAGATTAAAATAGGGAATTAACCAGGACTCCTATAGGTGAAGAAGGAACAAGGTACATTCCAGCTTCATTTCTTATCCTGTTCTCTGCCTCTTTTTGTCTATTTATCTCGATATTAATTCAGCAGGACTGTTCAGTGGCCTATAAACAAATGCTTGAATGTTGGCAGGGTTGTGGCCTTTCAAGCTTTTGAATAGTGACCATGTTGTCAGCTACCAGTGTCCCCACATACTGTGGATGGAGAGTTACTGCCTAGTGCAGTAGAGGAGAGTGCAAGGTCCCCTTTCCTCTGCTTTTCATTCTCATTGGAGCCAGCTACATATCACAAAGTATTAAAGCTGTCAATTCATAGGATTCAAAGCAGAAATTTCTTAAAATCATTGAATACTTTTCCTTTTATTTTTACTCACTCTAATGCCTCTCATTCCAGCCAAGTTTTATTGTACAACAAAAATGAAAAGGTTTATTGTGTGCAATAAAAATAAAGTCCCTTGCCCAAACATCGATAAGTACTACTGCTAGTCCATGAAAAGTTATGAACATGGTTTTAAAAATAAAAAAGTTTCCATGCAGCTAAATGTATATTTAATAACAGGAAGAGTTGTGGCTCTCTCTCTCATACACGAA
>BJBW01004661.1:17429-33714 GCA_004320125.1 Scolopax mira | reverse complement strand
CTCTGTCGAATTTCAACAAAAATTGCTCATTCAGTAAGCCTATGTCTTCCTTGATCGTAGCTGAGTGAATAAAGCTGATGATGGTCATTTGTAAGACTTGTTTTAAGTAACTTTGAAGGCTGGTATATTTGGGGAGTCACCTCAGATGCATTTCTTAGAAAAAATAACTTTCCATTTAAGTCAATAAACCTTTTGTTGCTTTGCTCACTATGAAACTGTGGGTTTTGAAGTTTTTTTGCAGCTTGGAAGGCTGTGAGCATGATTTTGTTGGCTAAAACGAATTGAAGTTTTGTTCTGATACCGAGAAGTGACCTAGCACCAGCCTCTTTGTACAACTGATAAAGTGTCTGTAGGAGGCACCCACTGAAGTATGAATTACCTAAGATAAATTCACTGGAGTTTTGTTTTTCTTTCAGGGCAAAAAAACATATATGTTCGTAGGGTACGGACAAATTCAGCAACAGAGAATGACAGACAAAATTGTAGTATGAAAGCTATATGCTGCCTGTGCCAGGAAACTAAGATTTAAGCCTTTAGACAACTGGTAAATAAAGTCTGGAATGATCTTCAGTTTTGTTTCTAAGCAGTTTTCTTAAATATTAGAAAGATCATTTGCTGTTCTTTGTAAATATAGTCTTTGTTTTAATCTATTCAAAATAGCTTTTTAAAAATTGCATATTGCATATCATCTCTGTCCCTATGGGTATCTTACATTAACCACATTTTTTTTTGCAAGCTTATGATTGGTTTTATAATGATTTTAGAATTAAGTTGTTCAAGTTTTTATTAAATTGATTTTAAAGAATTTTTAACACCACTGGAACATTCAGGAGTGTTTCTATCAAGGAAGATAAATTAGTAAATTAATGGCACTTGGTTTTCATATGGCTTGTTTTTAAAAAATAGGATTATTTCTATAAGGTCATGCTTGATTTACTTCAACGTGAATAAGTATTCCAATAATTTGCATCTTTATTTCATCTTAACTGCTACAGTTTTTTGTTTCTCAAATAGTTTCTAAAGGCCTGGGTTTGGTTGTCTTTTTGCCACAGTACTTTTTAAAACCTGAGAACTTCAGTTTGAGCCCTGAAAACCACCATTTGTTATATTTTGGAGAAAGCATTTAAGTTTGTTAAATAATTAGGGAAGTTATTAATCAGAATCTGTGTTTCTTTTCATTTAAATGTTGCTTGTCAACTGTGGAAAAAAAAACCAGCATTTTTTTCCTGCTGCTTTTAAAATAACTGTTTATTTTGTTTTAAGATGACTCAATCCTGCAAGTGTTTAGGCACAGGGAAATGCTGGCAGAGTTCCCAGGGCATTCAGGCTTGCAACTGCACCATCAGCTGCATGGGGTGGGTCATAATGGAAAATTATCACTGTATTACTGCAGCAGGGTATATGACATATATATGACATATAATTACTTCTGAGGAAAAGTTCTATTTCACTGAATTTTTAGAGTTGGAAGGGACTGTAGAGATCATCTAGTCCAACTCCCCACCGAAGCAGGATTGCCCAGAGCTAGAGCAACCTGTGTGTGGTAACCTGTAGTATTGAGGAAATCAGTCGAAATAATAAGCTTCACTGCTGGTTTTTTAATTTATGCATCTATATGGGTTTGTTTTTTCTTTAAGATGATATGAAGTGGAAAGCATCAAACCTTGACAGAAAACTCCCCATGCACCTTACAAACATGTACTACTATCTACCTCACCTTCGAGAACACGAAGATGCCATTTTTCCAAATATTATTTTTGGGCAACAGAGAACTGGAGGTAGGAAATAAAGTTTGGCTTATATTTTCTCTGTGTTTATATTTTATATTAAATTTTACCAATGAGGCGCACTGAAAGTTCAGAGACGGTTTTCTCCCTAAACTTTATAATGATGTTGCCAAACAATACATTTTAATGGGGATGGCAAAAGCATTTTTACCACTCTCATCCCTATTTCAAGTATTCCTGAAATCGTTCTGATAAACCTTTTCAAATATCAACAAAAAGTAGTCATAACTGACAAACAATATTACTTTTGTTTTTAATCACAGATTCATATTGCAAAGATGCATTAGCTGACATTTTTTCCCCCCCAAAATTAGTATGGTTAAGGAAACCAGAGAGAATTTACAACTCACAGTTTGCTAAAGTTAGAAGCAAACAGAAAGGTGATGTAATCATTTGAAGGATATTAATAAACTTTCAGTGTAACTTTTTCATCCATATGAGAAATCAACTCATACTTGTACAAATCATAATCAATTCCAGTGAACTATAATGCAAGTCGTTAAGTTATATCTTCTCCTAATTGTTGTGTGATAGGTAAACAGAACATTCAAAAGCAATAAGCAAACAAGGAACTAGTCATCTGTTTTGCTGGGGTTTGTATTTTCTATTTTGCCTTTCTCTAGGGTGATTTATATAAAGAAACGTTGGTAGGACATGTGGTTTAACTAAAAAAATAGCATGGCCATGCCCCTAACATGGGCTAGTGGTGTGTACTGCTGTGGTTCTTACTGGAGTGGGATCTATGTGCCTGTAGTAAGCAAAAGACAGCAAAATGATTTGCAAAAAAACCTGCAGAAAACCAGATATGTTTGCAAGCAAGCAAGCAAAAAAAGAAAAGAAATAACTAATAAAAGTATGCTGCGTTTAATGGATGTTTAATTTTCATTTATTTGCACACGAAAATCACAATAGTAAGACCACACCTTAACAAGTACAGGTTGACCTTCAGCATGTAAAACCAAACAAGCTTCCAGTGGTTTAGCAGGTTATGTGCTGGGAAGGAACATTGGAACTTTGGCATTTTTGAGCTGCTGCAAATTATGAAGCCTGGAGCCAGTCGCTAACTGCACCTACTCCTTTCCTTCAAAATCTACTGATTTCTAGTAAGGAGATTTCTCATGAGATTTTGATCAACAGGATTCTTCTGCAAGGTCTAAGAATTCTACTGGTTTACTGAGCCTTATTATTAGGTCACTGACTCCAGTTGTGCCCTCACCAATGAAAAAAGAGAGGTACTGCTTACAATCAAATGAAGTAATAAAGCACAGATTTGCTACTAATGGAGTCTTTGCCAGAGACAATTTCAGTTCCTTTCTTCTTAATAACATCTAAGTTCCTTTCTTCTTATTATTGATTATGTCAAAGCCATGGATTGATGTAACTTAAAGTGCTCAGGAAGATTTCTGAGATTTTGATTTTTGGATTCCTTTACAAGATACACAGCGCTCACCTCCTGTGACAACTTGCACAGTACAGCAGTGTTGGTTTAACTTACTACTCAGATCTCCAACTCCATACCAAGAGCAAGAACTTATTTGAAAAACCCACTTTTGAAACTCAATAGCAGATACCTGTGTGGTTGCCAGAGGTAGTAATATCTCCAAATTCTCGAATGTTGACAGTCTACAGAGTGCAGATCTGGTGCTTGTAACACAGACACAGGTGTCTCTAACCTAAACTTAACTGGAGGTATCTCTCCTTCCAGGTAATAAAGCAAATACTGACACAGGAACATTAACTGTCACTAAGTCTCATGGTCACATCAAATCAAAATGAAAATGTAATTTCAGTTTCCCTCTACCTGACTTAAAATTATGTGGCTTGTGGACTTTCTTTGCAGTCTCACTGGTGATGGGTGTTCCTACCGTGAAAAGGGAAAAACAACATTATCTGATGAATACACTGCATTCCCTACTGTATGAGCTTTCTGAAGAGCAAAAGAATGACTGTGTAATTATCATCTTTGTAGCAGAGGTAAGTTTGCATGGAAAGGTGCAGTACACTGATAGAAAGACAATATGGAGATTTATGTCTTAGTGTAGTGGTGTAAGAGAGGCTGCCAAATATTGTTAGCTAGGCCTCTGGGAGGGCTTTCTTCATGGCTGCAGGAGATACTGAGCAGTTAGTGCCTCAGTGCTCCTGTGTGGAAAAAAGCCTTGTAACTCAGGTGAGCAAAGGCTAAAAATTCATCTTACATTTACAAACACAGTTGTTGCAGTCAGGTTTTCAAATAAACCCATGTGAACTCATGGGTTATTATCTCTGAAAGCATTCTACTTCAAGAAATCCTCCACAAATAGCTCCATAGAACCTGAAAAAAGTAAACTTATTCAGTCTACCAGAAGTTCAGATTAGTTAGCTGCTGGTTTGATAACATTTGTCTTGCAAAGTGTCTTGACATACTTGCCTCTGCGTGTGTATTGGCATTTCTTGTGAATAACAAAACTGCTCAGAGACTTGAACAGTTCCATGTCTGGGAAAGTAAACAGTGGCCAAGGTAAAATATTAGGGATAAATGAATTTTTTCTCGGTCCAAAATGTCTTGTTCACACTGGAAAAAGCTACAGAAGGGAAATAGCTAGTGATAGTTACTTGCAGGTAAGAAGACTGCGCAGTTATTCAGGCTTCGTATTTATTCTTCGTACTTCTTTGTCCTTCCATAAACAACATTAAGTTTCATACACGTATTCATTAACAGTTAAAGTTTGCCTTTTTAGTTCACTCATCACTTAGAGCAGCTTTTGCAACTGTAATATTGTCAAACAGAACATAGTTCACTTTATTATTAGGTTATGACGTCTACTTTTCTGTTTGGATCACACCAAGAAGTAGATGGGCCCAGTTGTGCTGGCTTTAGTTCTCTTCAGCATTAATTGTCGGGAGCTGAATTTATTTTAGAGTTGCTATTTCCCAGTGAAGAGCCCTGGCAATGATGAGCTCTGCTTAGCTGCTATTCAGATAAACCTTCTTCTGTTGCAGGGCTTCAGACAGTTCTTTGAGTTTTTAAGGGTTAACTTCTGAATAGTACAGTTTCTCCACTGTGGACAGCCCTAATGTGGCACTTTTAGCAAACAATAGCTCTGGTTGTAGTAATAGTCCCTTTCAGCCAATTTAGGATTGAACTGCTGTTTTAAGGCCTCTCCCCTTTCTCCCATCCCCAACGTCACGTTCTTGCAGCTTCTGTTTTTTAGCCATGCTATAAATTAGAACAGATTGATCGTCCTGATAAGGGAGGCCATGAGAACATTTAATCATGAAAGTGCGTTCACTGATCGTAAATCTACATCTTACTTCTTCCCAGAAAGTTTGAGAAAATCAAGTTAAATATTTACATCACGGATTAAGTCAGAGTAACTTATTGACTGGAAATGAGTTTCAAAGTTGTTGGTATTTTTTTTCGGATCACAGTTCTTTACTTACCATATTGCATTTTTGTTACTTATTACAAAATTAATGTATAGCTGGTAACAATTATTTGTGTATTTAAAAAAAATCTGAACTGCTAAGACAGGAATTGGATTGCTTTCAGAATCCATAAAAATTAGCACTGTTGAATGTAGTTAACAGATGTGTTTTCCACACCAAAACTGCTATTTTTTATGAAACAGCAGCAGTGAATAACTGTGCCCTGAAAACTTCCAGAGTAAGAGCTGTAAATTTGTTAAATTAGGAAGAAACTCTAAATAAAAATTTTAAGTATTGCTAGCTTTAGAAAATCTTGCTTAAGTGACTTCTCAACAGGCTCAGGCATCTTTTGTGATTTTTGGATGATTAACCTGAAACAACACTTTTTACTGACAGTTATATGAATGTACTTTTCTGGCATAAGCAAAAGCTGTGGATCAAAGTTTTATGCAGAAAATGGCTTGGTCTCCTGTAGAAGCAGTGAAAAAACAAAATACAGAAACCATAGCTGGAGATAGTTCAGTTCTACTTTCAATTATGTTAAAAGTTCAGTTGACTTTTAGTAGTAGTAGTCCTTTAGTAGTCCTTGGAGAAATGCTGCTCCAAGATACTGCTTTTGTTTGAAATTAAATGAATTGGAGAATAAAAAATGAAGGTTTTGCTTTTAAATATTCCCTACAAAATTTTGCTTAATACAAAAGTGGGTGACTTGAAATGAACCACCCCTTCTTTCCTTTAGGTGAATGCAGAATATGTTAACAGTGTTGCAGAAAGTATTAAAACCAGGTAAGTCGCATAGAATGTAATGCTGAACAGCTAGTAAACGCCTTTGAGCTTTTATGGAAAGAATTGGAGCATTTCAGCAATAACTTACAACTCTGCCATACTGCAATGGAACTGCTAAGAAATGAGGCAAAGGTGCACTCTTATTATGTGTATTGTAACACTCTGTGAAATTTAGAACAGAAAGATGTGTGTCAGTTTATTTTCCTTTTCTTATTTCATAAATAGGCCTTAACTTCATCAGGCAAAGTCTCAACTTAAGGCTCTGATAAATATTTTACTTGTAACTCAATCTTTTCCACATGAAATTAATGATGCAATTCAAGGCACCAGTGGCTACGTGTATTGGGTCACCACTGATTTCATAGCCTTGCAATGCATTCTGATGTCTGTCATGTTTTCTAGGTGTTTTTGTTTCCTCATTACCCTCTTTTTTTCATGAAAGCAGCAGATTTTGAACAGCAATCTGATTCTGTTTGTAATATTATATACCATTATTTGATGGGTAACATGAGATGCATATTCTGTGCCAAATTAATGTTAAGAGTTATCAAATGAGCGTCTTGAGTCCCAGTGCAGTTTTGCTTGCTCTTATAATTTTTTCCTATAGATGTTTATGGCATCATGTGCACCTGAAAAACCTTAAAGGCCCTGAAGCACAAGCTGGAATCCGCGTTGTGCTGCAGTACTGGTGTTGCTGGTGTCTTTAGTGCACCAGTTCATTTGTGAATTAGTCACTCTGACTGAACCCCACTTTGGCCAGTACTTGAAGTGAAACAGCCGTTCCCCTCTCTCCTCCTTTAAAATGACTACAAGAGAGCTCTCAGTCTCTGCATCAACATTTTTAGAATATTAAGAAAAACAAAAAAATTGAGCCAGATCCCCAGAGAGGTTGCCCTTTTCCTTCACGTTTGAGGCTTTACTGCAGGTCCTGTTCTACTCTGGGGTTTCCCAGAGTATATTTAGGGTGCAGGTTTCCCGCAGAAGGCTGCCCAGGCTGAGCCTGCTGGCTAAGCAATAGCAGCAGCCTCCTGCTGCTCAGCTGGGAGTCCTGCAGAGGGTTTAGCTCAGCTGGAGTACTGCAGCCAGGACAAGGGGGAGAGGTGGTCCTCCTCAGGACCGTTGAGTGCAAGAAGGTATAATATATTTAGCAACTTAGCTAATTTTTATGATTTTGCTATGGTTTTTGAAAATACAACTGTGAGTAGATACTTTGTCAGCATTACACAGTAAGACTGAGATTCTTTTTCATGTGCATGCTTCTACTGAGATGTGCTTAATTTTTAATGTTAAACTTTTTCATGAGTGGTAGGAAATGGGGAGCTCACTTCTGAGAATTCCTTATTTCCATGATCCTATGGAATCATTTCACATATTCTGGAGGAAGATGGACATTTGACTTCCAGGTTTAGCTCCCAGAATTGCTTACACATTTTTTCAATTACTTTTTAAATGAAAAATGTAATTCTTGGAGCACAGACTAGAACAAGACTCCCTGTACCAAACTCATATTCAAGGACAGTACCACTTTGGCTAGACTGTAGAATTAGAGGAAGTGTAAGGAAGCTAGGAGCTCTTGTGCAAGGGGAAATAGTTGTGTGTAGTTCTAGATAGTGGATTTGGTTGTGAATTACTGCTGTGGTTTCGCAACCATCTCAGGATTACAAAAAGGAAGGATCTACAGATGCAGAAGGGGCAGGATTTCTGAGACACACCTCTCCAGCATTTTTTGTGATTTTGATGAGTTACAGTCCTGCCCATTCTGACAGTTGGCTCCTAATTTACAATCTCTGTGACTTAGTTGCTTTGCTAGAGTTGTAAATTCCACTATGGAAAAGCAGACCTAACTCTGTGGAACTGCCTTCTGCGGTTGCCCTCTAAAGTCTTCTTGAGGAATGGGGTCTCACTAAGCCTCTCTTCACAGCTTCCCCAGAGAAATCCAGTCTGGAGTCCTAGAGGTTATTTCTCCTCCTGCTTCTTATTATCCAGATCTTTCTAAAGTGAAGAAAACATTTGGGGATTCAGAGGACAGAGTAAGGTAAGATAGCTGTATAAATCCTAAGAGATTTTGCTAAGAGTATAAAATGGAAAATTCTGTGAAAGTCAACACTGAGGTGATGATGTTTTTGTATTTCCAAGCTCATGGACCTCGTGTGCTTTTTTAAAAACGTTTTACACAAGTGGATCTTGAGAAAAGCTATGCTGCACATCAGCTTCAGGGTGAGAGCCAAGGCTTCTCCTTTGGGTCTTGACTCTAGGCATCCCACAGGTTTTAAACCACATGGATAATGACAAGAGGCGACAGGCTAGGTGATCTGGTCATAAAGATAAAAATAGGAAAATGGTTTATGTGACAGTTAAGGGAGAGGCTCTGTGAATACACGACAGAAATCCCATGAGGCCCTTTAGCTAAATAGTAACAACTCCTGTGGGTTTAATTAATGACCTAACTTTGAGCAATCATGGGCTTTTTAAACTACAGTTAATAATATATCCTAACGGGTGATTTCATTGGCTCGTGTGCCCCAAATTCACTGAGACAGCCAAATTGATTTACAGGAGGAAAGTAATCTTTTGATCAACAGTAAGTAATTTATCAGAAGCTACCCCAGCTATGCAGCAAGAGAGCTGCAGTACTGAAAATTTAGGTTGATGGAAATCAGCAAGTGTATGTATGCGTGCATATTGGGTTTATAGACAAACTTTTTATCTTTCAGAGCACAAACATGTTTACGTACTTAAGTTTCAGATAGGATTAGATTTGAAACAGATACACATACGTTAATTAGATCCTGATAAATTGCTCTCTAGTCTTTGAGCATTGATCATCACGCTTCACCCTCTGATAAAATGAGAGACTATACTTTGTAGAAAAAAATCTGTTTACACCTGTTTCTGTGGTATTCATCAGTAAAATTACTTAATTTTAGATCTTTAAATAATCATTGTTTGTTGATTTCTACTGTTCATAATATAATGAGTAGAATCTTTAAGTCCTTTGACATGAATATAATTGTCAGATGTTTTGTTTCACACTGCATTGATACAGATCAATTTTTTTTGCTTAGTTAATGTTAACTTTTATAGGAAAGTCAAATTATTTACAAATGTTTACACTAATTATAGAGGAATTTTTATTCACTCAGTGAGTTAAAATACTCAACTTTACAGTAATTACTGTAGAGAAAAAACTGCAGAGCATTAGAAATGCTTTTATCATAGAAATAACTCTTGCAACCCTCCAAAAAAAGCTTATAAGAATTTGCTGCTTATCTTTAGGTGGAGAACTAAGCAGAATTTGGATTATAGCTTTTTAATGCTATATGCCCAACCTAAGGGAACATTTTATTTACAGGTATGTTCACATTATCATTAAATAACTGCAACAGATCTGTACTGATACTTAGCTTTGACAGTCCCGTTTCAAAGGCCTTGATAAAAACAGCAATCTATTGTCATTTTCTGTGTATTTTTTCTGTGCTCTTTTCAAGCATTCACATATTTCTGTGTTTATATACATCTTGCAACCAGGTACTGTTTGATTAAATACACCTGTAACTTCCTGTCATTTGTGAGGTTGAATAACAAGGTGACTGAAGCTTGAAACGCTTATTTGATTGGGATAAGAGTCAGATTTTCATGTGTTTTCACTTGGTGCAGCAAGGCACAATAGTCATGGTAGGTCCAGGTTACAGAACACAATGAACCATAAAACCCTTATAGATAGGGAAAACATACCAGTATATATTTCCGGAGAGTGATATTCAGATATATAGTGATACTGGAGACAAGGTTAAACTGCAAGTTGGTGCAGATTCTAAATTCTCTAGGTCTAGTGTTAGATTAAACATGTACTCATGCTTAGGTTTAGCCATCATTCTAGACTTGTGCTAATTTGCAATCCATAAACAGAATAATCACCATCAGAGATTCCAAAATTGATCATGACTGTTCAGTAATGGAACAGATCCATAAAATTTCATGTAACTCATGAGTATCAACAGTTGTTTAAAAAGCTCAGGAGAGTGTTATTTGTACTTCTTAGTTTTCCTGGCTCTTCTCCTGCCTCAGATACAGGCCTCAGACTGTATCACGTAAGTGCATCACAAGATTCTCAGAAGCACAAGAGCCAGCATCTCACACAGTTCTTGCCAGCATTTAGCACAAATGCTGGGCTTCTCAAGAGTCCACGCTCTCTGTTCTTGAACTTGGCACAGGCACTCAGAAGACAGGCAGACAAAGAAAAGTGTTGTCTATTGAACAGTTAAGGTTTACTGGGAAACAAAGTATTTTTTCTGTGACTTTAGTGTATTTTTAAGAACGCTGACCAATACTAACTGCACTAGAGCATTAAGGAGAAGCACTTATGAAGTGAAGGCAAATGTTAATCATGCTGCCAGACAGCTAATGTCCTTTTCTGTTATAAAGTTCTCCAAGCATGCATGTTTGCATGGAAATTGACTTACATTTTTATATTTTTAAAGACATTTGTGAGTATGTGTTTTCTTATCTGGGACATTATATAAGGACTGAATTATGCTAATCAGAGCAAAGCCTAGATTGTGAGGGTCTGATGATAGTTATGGATATATTCGGAATTTTCTTAGAAAAAAACTAGGCTTTCCTCATGTCCTTATCTAGTATATCCGCTTCTCCATTTGTGTGTCCAGCTTGCAGCTACTTCTCTAGCTCAGTTGCTGGTCTGCCCAGGGAAGTTCTCCATAAAGTACAGCTGAAAAGAAGGAAGACATGCTGCCATAAAGATACTTATCATCTATCTCTGTTTGGAAGCCTATACTAATGGAAAGCAAACAACCTAAAAAAATCCCTTTCTTCAGCCTGCTACCAAGATTTATTTCAGTAATCTTATGGGAAACTTGCAATACATTAGATTCTATTTACTATTTTGTCAGGAATAGCAGAATTTGGTGACTGATACTAAACTCTGAATTTTGAAAGAAGATAAGCATATGTAATTACTCTTGATGTCTACATGATATCATGAGCCAGGCAAGATCTTAGCTGAATAAACATGTAAGCACTCATTCTAGGACACTGCTGAATCAGGAGTTAAGCAAGTAGCTTTGTGAAGTCCACTGAAGCTAACAGGGTTATGCTGTGGATGAGCCTTAACCTACTGATCAAACATAATCTTTGAAAAAAGGCAATAAATCACATCAGTCATCTCATCTCTTCTACTTAAAGCATCTCTTCTTCTTTGACTTTTTTTTTTTCCCTTCTTCACCAGCTATTGCTTCTTTTGGGCTTTTTTGTGAAGTTTTCTTAATCAATAAAAAAACAAGAGAACTTTGAAATGCTTGTTTCCTCTTCTGCTATACTTCCTGGAGTCCCCCAGGGTCCCTTGAGACACTGCAATAATGTCAGGAACAAAATAATGGAATCTTAAGATAGCCATAAAAGCAACCTAGTCGTGAGGAGATGCATTTATTTGTTGTGCCCATAGAGACTAATTTCATTCTGAAGTGATTAAGCATTTCAAATCTGAAAGCATCTTTGAGAAACTCAGATACAGCAGTTTTTGGGAAGTGTTTTCTATTAGCACTCAGATGAACCCAAAATAAAAGATTAAATAAATCTTTTAGTATCTTCAGCTAAAATCTGTTATAAGCTTCAAAGTTAGTTAACTGAACTATGCTATGCTTTTTCTACCTTGTGATTTCTTCCTTGTAGATGCTGGGGGAGCTTTGTATATGCTGGTAATAAATATTACCAGCAGCCTTTACCCGAACACCATTATAATTTCTCTAGTGTGTTCCCCTAATGGGTTTAAGGCTTGAGCAATAACTCAGTGAAGTCACTAGGAGTCTTTGTATTGATTTTTTTTTTTCTTTCCCTCCACAAGACTCTAGATCAAGCCTGTTAGGTGCTAGAGTTCCTAAAAGGAATAGCTTTCATGAAAGTGTGTTTTTAGCTGAAATTTTCTTTATGCTCGTGCTAAAAAAAAAAAAAAAAGTATCAAAGTATCTCTATGGAATGAACTACTGGAGGTTTGTTTTCTGTGCAAAATGAGAGAGTAAGTTTTTTCAGCTTAACAGTCTTGACATATTTGTTGAATGGCGATTCATAATATAAAAATCCCCTAGTATAATTCAGAAAGGAAGATACTATCCAGGCTGATGCCTACACTTCCATTGTATGCTACCACTTTTTTTGTTGCTTCTTTGTTTTTACTTCTCTTAGATAACTCACATAGCAAAAATGAATGGAAATCCATTTATTCTCAATCATTTAGAAAATTTGCATAGCCTTGCTATTTTGCTATATTGTGCACATATCTTTTTTCATCCCAAAGTACTGATGAGTGAAGGGAAATTAGGCAATCATGTGTTCATGGCAATGGAGCAAATGGACTGGACAGTTCACATCTTAAACTTCCTGATCCAGCTGTGTACAGCCACTGCATCATCTCCTTTGATAAAGCAGAGTGTATAAAAAAAAAGTGGCTGTAAGCTGAAGCCAGAAAAAATCCAATTAGAATTTGGATACCACATGCTAAATGTTCAGGATAATTAGAGAATATAACTTGCTGAAAAAGAACGGATACTGAAATCTCTAAGCAATGGCAGATGCTCTTCAAGAAGATGTGCTTTAGTTGAATACAAAATACAGGGCTCAGTACGGGGTTAAATAAACAACTTTTAATGTCCTGTGCTATGTAGGATATCAAACTTCATTCTCTGATACTCACTTTTAACTTCAGAAAAGACTGTTTCAGACTTCTCACTATGCAAAACTACTTTCAGTTCATAACCACATTCACACCCACTTTGCATCACAGCATCTATATTTTTCATCTTTACTACTTTCGTACAGTTTCTTTTAGTGCATACAGTGTATTCTGTGTACGGTGGTCTCATTAGGTTTTTGACATACTCCTCCCTCTGCCTTTTGTCCTTTTTTGGGTGTACCTTAATTTCTCATTAAGGTTTCTCTGAAATTGTCTTCCTTGCTCTTCTCCCTTTACAACTACTACTGAGTAATCCTCTTAGCTCATTCATTTTATGCCAGATTTCTGATAAACTGATGTTTTGGGGTTTGGGTTTTTTTTATTGTCGTTCTTTTCTGCATAACTGTTACCTCAAGTCTGTCCCCAGATCTCAGAATCTGTTAATAAGCATTCATCTTGATCAGTTTGTCTCCATCTATCTGGTTTTGCTATCTTTGCCATCAGCAAAAGCTGACAGGGTCAAAACAGAGCTCTTAATCTTGTCTTTCAAACTTCACTCTACTTCCTCCTGGGTTCCCTGTTGACAGTGCATTTCTCCCACGCCAGCCCTAGGCTTGTAGTAATGGCCACATCCAGCTGAAAGTCCTGGCCCTCGCTCTCTCATGCTCTTGCTGATGATTCTGTGCCGAGTCGGCCGAGGACCCAAAACCAGCAGGAAATCATGCATTTTTTTATTTTTTTCTGATAGCATTTATTTTCTACTTATTTAGCTTTCCGAATCAGATTCCAGTGCCACCAGAGAAGCACCAGGGTCAATGAAATACTGCAGTTAGATCAAAGGAACTGTATCATTATGCTGCACCCCAACATTTTCCTGGAGGCTTAGTCTCCTCTTCCTGTGTTTTTTTTTCCACACACATACCAAATTCAAACCTCGAATTACTTGCTCCTTAATTATTTCTGGAATTCATTTCTTTCCTTTTTTGGAGACTCCTTGTTTGGAAACTCCTTGTTTGGACTCATTATCCTCAGCTTTAAGAACTGGAACAGCTTCTGGCTCTTCAGGTCCCCCATTCTTTGAAAAGCATGCAAAACATGCAGCCAATTCCTGATGGATGTCACTCTCCTTTTCCAAGTATCCTTTAGCTGGCTCTACTGCTGCATTCAGCGTCAGCCTTTACACCTCGAAAGCTCTATGCGTGCCTGTCCTACAGTGTGCTTCACAGCGTGTTCCTTCTTTCATTACTGGTATTCCCTGAAACAGCTTGCTTTCTACTGGCATCTTGGTAATCATCCACAGCTCTTCTCAGTCACCTTTTAGGTACGACAAAGTCTGGCCAGGCTATTCCTCAGAGCTTTCAACCATCTGCTTTAGATGCTTCTCTTTTCAAGCAGTTTGTTCCGGCTGCTTCTCAGTGCTTACACAGCTCCAGTACACACTTTTCTTCCTTAACCTTTATCGTTTTGCTTGATGTGAGATCTCTTCAAGGAGGGGAGTCCTGGCTTGAAAAAGCGAGAAGCACTCATGGTGCTACAATTGCTCCTGTAAATAAATATTTAACGACTGGTACAGAAACAGAGATATCTGTAGAAGCTAAACAGCAATCCACTGTATTTTGGCACAGCTTCAGTACACACTGTACAGCAATCAAACACAATGCAGTTATCACTTACATGTGATCATCACCCTCTCTGCAAGCAATAAAAGCACCACTTGCCTTCTCTTTTCTTGTTGCTTTTTTTTCCCCCCCAGCTGGAAGATGATATTTTAGCCAAATCTGATTATTTTCAAAGTATAAAAAACTTTGCTGCTAAACAGTCCCAAGAGTGGATGATTCTTGAGTTCTCCCAGCTTGGATTTATCGGTAAGTATTAAGATCTCAGCAGGATTAACTGGATTTGGAGCTGTGTAGGTTGAGTAGGTCTCACTCAGAATTACATTCCAAAGTATGGTAGGACCCCATATCAAAACCTCCTTGGTTCTTCAGGAAAGCTCCCATTGAAAGTCTTATACTTTTTGTGCTCTTTAAAACTGTCTTTTTAGTGCAGAATCTCCTCAGCAAAGGATCTAGTAGTTGGGTTCCCGTAAGAGGTGAATTGTTCCATCTCAGGGTACTGTGTGCTCCTGTAGCATGTAGTCTTCCTCTCAAGAACAGAATTTGAACAATCCATAAAAAAATAATCTTAATTTCCTTTCTGGAGCATAACATGCATCCCATATCATAGTGAAGGGGTTTTATTATTTTTAGAAGTAAGTTTCTTTTTCTGTTTTTTCTTTGGTTCTAAACCAACTTACTTGTGTTAACACCTTGAACTAAATGAACAGTGATAGTATTTTAAAAGCAAAATTTTTCATAGTTGGGTTTTAATCGAAAGGTATTCAGTATAGTATTGACAGTGAAATCTCATGTCTAGCATTTTGAGGATTTATATGGACTTCATTTCATCTGACACACTGATACAGGTGAGTGGCAAGTTTGTGGTTGGGACTAGGATATAAGTACATGCTTTATTAGTCAGCTGGTTGACTATGTGAGAATATTCACAGGCATGGAATGGAAATAATGTGTTTTTAAGGCTGTAGTAAACATAAAGCTAGTGATTTTTAAACAGCAACAAAAATATCTGAATATGCAACTTTTTGTCTTGCTTTCAGGAAAATTGTTTAAATCCGAAGACCTTCCACTCATAGTGGAATTTTTTCTCATGTTCTATAAAGATAAGCCCATAGATTGGCTTATAGACCACCTGCTCTGGGTTAAAGTGTGCAATCCAGAAAAGGATGCAGTAAGTATGTCTATGAATTTATGAACAGAACAGTCCCTGTGACAAAATAATTTACTTTAATAAGCTGAATAGAAATGTCTCAAATCTGCCTTACTCTGGAATTTGGGGGGAAAGATGTGCTGCAGATGTGCAGAGAGTGGTACAGTGTTTGAGCCCACTGGGGCACAGGGAGAGGCCTGACTCACAGAAATTCAGATTTCCACACCAGAGCTGTTCTGCCTCCATTGGCTTAGAACACGGACAGCACAAGCTCATATCTGGTCATGCAGGCAACTCTGCAGCACCAAAGAAAAGTTTGAATACATAAACCTGTGTGGACTATCACTTCTTGTGACCTTCTGCTGACTTTCTAATATGGAAGTCAGTAAAGCGTTCAATTTTACAATCACAGTTGTTCTGCATTTTGCATTCATCTCTTTCAGGAAGCAGAACTTTTGATTTAAATCTTTAAATTTTTGATTTCAATCTTTTAATACCTGGGGGGGGGGAAGACTGTTTGCCTGAAAAAAAGTAATGCAGGGAAATGTGTAGGCTGGATGAACTACATGATATTTTTCACTGAAAATGAAAGAAACAGGTGCCATTTCTAGCACTACAGGTGAGTCCAATGATAAGTATTTCTTCATATCTTTTTGCATTCTTCCTCTCACCAGTCTTTGGTGCTAGTCACTACTCACACTCATCTTGTATAACAGGCTATGCCATGGAGGACTGACCAGAGTTTCTGCTCCTTCTTGGTTTTTAAGGTTCAAGAGTTTTATTTGATTAGTGCAGCCAATCACTGTTCCAGGTGTTCGCCCATGTCACTTTTGTGTACATAAAGAAGGCAGAGGAG
>BJBW01004661.1:0-10185 GCA_004320125.1 Scolopax mira | reverse complement strand
GCCCATCTCTCCAGCCTGTCCAGGTCTCTCTGGATGGCGGCACAGCCTTCTGGGGTTTCAGACACCCCTCCTAGTTTTGTGTCATCATCAAACTTGCTGAGGGTACATTCCATCCCTTCATCCAGGTCATTGATGAATATATTGAAGAGAACTGGACCCGGTACTGACCCCTGGGGAACACCACTTGTTACAGACTTCCAGCGGGATTCTGTGCCCCTAATCACAGCCCTCTGAGCTCTGTCTTTCAGCCAAATGTTCTTGAGTAAGGTGTCATATATAAAAATCTCACCTTTGCTTGGCAATGTTTAATATATATTATTATGAAGAACCGATAAAACATTACAGTCTGTCTCAGGGACTAAAGCATAAAAGTATGGTTTCACCAGAACTAAAAATACGGATATTTTTGAAAAGTATTAAGGATACAGTTTGCAACTCCACTAAGAATGCTGGTCAATTTTGGATGGAAAGTAGAATGGAAGTTGTCAATATTCATTGCAGGATTTTGAGCAGTCCATAGAGATAGGAACCACTTAACAATATGAAAACAGATCTCAAACTAATAGAAGAAACATGGTTTCAGCATTAAAGTAGCGTAAGTTATGTTTAATATTTCTTTTAATGGGAAGTGCCTACAGGTTACCATTTGAATAACTTGAAACTGAAACAGATATTGTTCAGATGATTGTAAAACTTTTCAGTGAATTTTGCAGGAAATAATAAGGGTATTATGTGTAACTATATTTTTGTAGAAAGAAAATCTATTTAAATAAAATTTTGTATCTTGTAATTTGATAATCAGTATGTACTGATACTGACATCTTGGTGACGAGGCAAAACTCAATAAAAATTTGAAAATAAAAGGTAAACTGCAGTAGTTTCATTTGAAGTGTTTTGGGGAACTGACAATCCACCTTGGACATCCACCTGTTAGTGTGCAGAATTCCTGTATCACTTGAAGCACAACTACGCCCCGATTCTCCTGCACGAGCATTGCATCCAAACAGCAGATGGTGAGAAATAAGCTGCACCACACCCTTTTGCATGGACTTGTATTAAATGTGTTAAATTACCGTTGAATTGTATTCTTAATGCAAGAGCATTTCTGTTTAGAATAATACGAAATTCACTTTTTTACATTAAAAGAGTTCAGAAGGGTGTTTTTTCAATTACCACCTCTAATAATACTTCTGGTAATTTCCAGTATCAATTGTGTACTGTGGTGCTATATATATGTGTATGTAGAGAGAGATATATACACGTATGTATGTATGCATGTATTTCTTGGACCAAATATTGCAGTCTTCGTTAGGCTAAGAGTTTAATGCAGGTTAAGAATTAATGCAGTAATCTAGAGTGCTCAGAGATAAGCAGAGGGACACCTTTTTCCATCAGCACTTCCAATAAAAAGAAGGGATCGGTGAAACTGAGACCAGGGGATCGTTAAAAAGCAGTGGCTTTAACTGCAACGAGGGAAGGAAAGAGAGTGGCTCCTCATGGCACTACCTGGCAGGGGACGGGCAGGGCAGCCTCCCCCTGACCCTGCTGAGAATCCCCCTCCAGATCAGCTTTTTCTCTGCTGATACAGGAGTCCAAGACATTTAGTGACAAAAATTTGTACTGGGGAATAAAACACAACTTATATCACACGACGGAAAGATAAAATTGAGTTCTCCAAAGTCAGTCTCTTTCTTAATCTTTGGGGGATAACAAATCGAGGTCAATAAAAAGGCAGGCAAAACAACAGATAACCTACAGAACATGTGGGGTGTTTTTTTTCCTGCAAAGTTTAGGAACTTGTGTGGGTATGAAAAAGCTGTAAGTGTGTGACTCCTCTTGACGCCTCAGTTCAGTTCTTCGCATGTCACAGCCTTTTGTGCTGTCAGTGAAATCGCAGGGTGTCACGGGGATTGGCTTCATCTTCAGGATCGCGCCGAAACGCTTCAGAACAGCAAGGAAACACTGAATTGCCCTCTTCTAGGGCCTGTTTCACCTGCCATCACAAGGTGAGAACAGCAGAAATCAAAGGGGCGTTTCTTGTAGCACATCTTACTAATTAAGCGTGCGATCCAGTAAAAACTTAAAAATCTTCTTTTGCCACAGAAACAGAGCCACAGGCTGGGAGCAGTGTCTGAATTCAGGCTCCCTTACCCTCTCTTGTTACAGGGAAGAGTTGTTCTAAGGAGGAAATTTCAGAGCAGTTATTTATCAGTGAAAACACAGAAAATATTAAGGTAATAGATTTTGTTACCAAAACCTCTTATTTTCACAGCAAAATGAGATTTCACTTGACCTGTTGAAGCGCAATTTCAAAAAGCTCATGAGAATACCCGAAACCAGGAAGTGACTGGGCTTTTTGTAAATATGTATTTTATTTTTTTTCATTCTGCACTGCCAGCTTTGTGCTTCATTCATCCTGTTTCTGGTTTTACATATTTTACATAACCATTGCCATCAGAGAACGCTCTTCCCATCAGTTTGACATCAACGAGGTTTTAAATGTTGACACAGCGAGTAACAAACGCTTGCATACGCGCTGTTCAAGTGACATTTTTGGTTTGCTTCTTCCCCGTTCTCCCCCGGGCTCTGTGGAGCGCAGAGGTTTCTCGCACGCCCTGCAGAACCCGCAGCTGGGTCCTTCACGAAACCGATGGAACGTCCTGGAAGGACCGCGGGGTTTTCAGAGAAGAAGGCAGAGTGGAATAGTGAGCATTGCAGCCCCAGGGGCTGGAAGACAAGAGAGCGTAACAGAAGCACACCCACGTCCTGCCTGGGTCGCATCAATAGCGAGAGTCCCTGCTGGTGAGTGAGCAGTTGGATGGGTTTGTTCCCAACAGTCGCTGTTGGGCAAGGGCGGGGAGGTTACAGAACATGTGCAGCAGCTTCCTTTCTGCTTCTTTTTTTTTTTTTAATCATGGATATTCTTCTCCTCCCAACCTGCAACTCTCCTAAATAGTGCCCAGATAGATTTATGCTACACAGCTGAGGTACCCTGATGGCATAAGATGACAGCACCTGCTCAGATTTCAAACCAAATACCCAATATTCCAGGTCCAGAGCTCACTTAAACAGCCCATCTCATATGCTCTCATTATTATCCTTCTCTGCACTCCAATTAACTGGTTCAGTTAGCCTAGATACAGCTGGAAAACCTACAGCTCCATCTCTAGCTTACAGAAAATTTACTTTTTCAGGCACCACTAATAAAAGGGCTAGAAATTTCTACCTTTGTCACGGAGACGCTTGTTGACATTAATATTATTTACGGAGTAAAAAAGAATCAGAAAGATAGATACTGCACCAGCCCAACAGAACTGGAATTACAAAATATGGAATTAGCTAACTAGTACTCTAGATTGGACAAAGGTGTTTTATCACAGCCCTAATCTCTTGAAACTGTTACAATTAACACTTCTAGCTATTTCACAAAACACCAGTGGAAAAATGGAGAACTGAAATGGCTTTCCCTCTGGCTTTAGGGCTGACAGGTTTTTGCAGGGTAGGCATTGTGATTGTCTTACAAGCGCAAAGGGAGTAAGCCCAAGTCAAAAAACAACTTTGAGTGGAGTTTCAGATTCCATGCTCCTTCACCAAGCTCCTTCAGCAGAAAATTTTACTTCAGTACTTTCACAGAATCACAGAATCTTCATGGTTGGAAGGGACCTTTGAGATCATCAAGTCCAACCACAAAAAAAAAAAAAACAACAAAAAACCCCACACCACAAACAGACCCAGCCCAACAATCTCGGGCACTAGAGCATGCCCTCAAGTGGCATGTCTACACTGGGATGGTGCCTCCACCACCTCCCTGGGCAGGCTGTTCCAGTGCCTGACCATCCTCCCAATAAAGTAATTCTTCCTAATATCTAATCTAAACCTCCCCTGCCGCTACTTCAGACCATTTCCTCTGGTCCTTCCATTATTTCCTTGGGAGAAGAGGACAACACCCACCTCAATGAAGTCTCCCCTCAGCTTCCTCTTCTCCAAACTAAACATGCCCAGTTGCCTCAGCCTCTCCTCACAGGACTTGTTCTCTAGTCCCCTCAACAGCTTGGTGGCTCCCCTCTGGAAACGAGATTTAAAACATAACCCGGAAAATACTGACTACCTCGGGCTCATTGGACATGTACCTAATCAGGTTCAATGCTTGTGTGGGAAGAAAGCCTGTTTTTCAAACTAATTAAATATTCATGATTATTTGTTCAAGCGATTTTGACTTTGGCTGGAGCATAGTCATTCATTCTCTGAACACCATGTCTCTGTTTTTGCCTTAGATCCTTTGAGGGAGTTCTTCTGAAAGGGGAATGCCAACATTTGTCTTCAATACAGAAGGCGGTTATGAACTTGGCTTTACCAATTGCTTAACATGTTTTTATTGCTATTAATGACGTGGGCCTCTAATCTCATCAGTGTCACTCTGACTTTTTCCACAGCTTAATAGAAACACGCGTTAACTGGAAACGCTGATGGCTGCTAAACGTACACTGAGGAGAGACTAAGCAGGACTATCTATTAAAATTAATTAATAGATGCTTAATATAAAGTTGAAGATGTATTTGCTCATTGCATTGAACATCTCTCTCACATTGGAGGAAGTAAGTGGGGAGTGTCCCAAAAACGAGCATCCAAATTTTTCCCCAACATTTACTTTTTTTATTACTCAGCAGTCACACATGTTAGCTGTATTACTGATTGCACAAACTAATTGTTTTGTCTGCGAGTACACTGGGTTGTGGGTTTTTTTTAACTATTATTTGTTTGCATTAATGTAAGATTCCAGATAAATCTTTCCTAGATGCCTTACCACAAATGGGAGGAATATTAACAATTAATTCTGCAGGAAGCAATCACTTCTAAAAGGACGTATGCCTATTTCAAGCTGTGATGCCTTTTCATCTGTCTTTGTTTCATGATGGATTGCTCAAAAAGATTCTTAATCTTTTTTTTTTTTTAGCTAGAGATGACTAAATATTGAAATTTCTATAGGTACCATTTCTCAAAAGCACATTAAATATGGATTTGAATTAAGGCACAACAGGTCTTTCTGATCTGCATTAGAATCATAGAACAGTGCCACAGTCCTACAGGAAATTAAATCTTTAGACATCACCAGCTAAGCCTTGAGAAGAGAAAAAATTGTGCTGTTTCTACTACAAAAACATGTGCTGTGTTTAGGCTGCAAAGCTTACATTGCTTTTTGAAGCTTGTATTGTAATAATCTATGGCAATCTTAACTTTTAATGACAATACCAAAAGAGAAACATAATCAACTTAAGTTTGAAGCCTGTGCACTAGTTTGCGATGACCTTCTGGCACTTGAGAGGCAAACCACCACGAAAAAAGCATTTGGATTTACAATTTGTATGAGGCGTTCTAATGGCAACTCCAAACAGTTCCGAGTCAATGAATTAAGATGTGGTAGACATAAGTGCAATGGAAAAATCTATAAAAGTGATCTGAAGTTTAAAATTATTTTAGGAAGGGGGAAGCTTAGGCCGACACCAAAGCACTCCCCCTTCCCCGGGGCGCTGAATGGCGTCGCGACGGCGAAGCCGAGGGGCAGCCTGGGAAGGTGCTGCCTCGCCATTGGTTCGGGCACTCGCGGGCCGAACCGCCATTGGCCCACTCTGGGCGGGAGGGCGCCCCTGGATTGGTGGGATACCTGCCGGCGGCAGCTGTCGGAGGTGGCCTTTCCGGTGAGGATTGGGCAGGGCCGCGCTTGCTGCGCCTGGATTGGCTGGAGCGGAGCGGCGGCACCTGCTCCTCGGCTCCCGCATCGCCCGAGGGGGTTGCGGCGCGCATGCGCGGCTGGTGATGCCCGGGGAACGGCGGCCGGACTGGGCTAGCGGTGATCGCGCTGCCGGTAAATCCACCTGCCGCGGGGAAGGGGTGTGCTGGGCTGGGGGCCGTTCTCTACGCTGTGGCGTGGGGGGGGGGGGGAGAGGAGCGGGAGCGGCGGCAGGAGGGTGCGTGTCGGCCTCCCGCAACGCCTGTCCTCTCTCCGGTGTGTGGCGGCGGCGGGGGGGGAAGGTCAGGCTGGGGGTGGGTTTCGAGTGGGCGAGCTGCCGCGGGGGTGGGTTGTGGGGCCCGCGCCTGAGGGGAGAGCAGGGGAGGAAAACGCCTCGCCTGAGGAGAAGGGGTGGAGAAGAGAAGGGCCGCCTCTCCTGAGAGGATGGGAGGAGAGAAGGGCCGCCTCGCCTGAAAGGATGGGAGGGGAGAAGGGCCGCCTCGCCTGAGGAGAAGAGCGGGGAGAAGGGCCGCCTTTCCTGAGAGGATGGGAGAGCAGAAGGGCCGCCTCGCCTGAGGAGAAGATAGGGCAGAAAGGCCGCCTCGCCTGAAGAGCGTGGTCCCCGCGGCTGTGAGGCGGGGGGCAGCTGAGGTTGCTCCTGCAGTGGTCGTTGTATGAGAGCTCCGTGGGTGTTTTTCAGGGAGCTGGATGCTGGCTGTGGTCAGGGTGATGGCGACGCAGCACTGTCTGTGGGGAGGTGTGGGTGGGTGTAAGGCAGCATGTGGTGATGGATGGAGGAAGGGATGGGGGGGAAAAACATCACTTTCCGTTGCCCTGTGTGGAACTGGTGTTTGGCCCTAGGAGAAGACCGTGTGTTGGTACCGGATTGCAGGAGCTTTAGGCCTCAGAGTGAGAAAGGCCGTTAGCAGCAATCTTACTCTCTTTCTGCTTGAGAATGGAGAACTCTTGAGAATTTCATGAAAAAGGCATGACCTCCATTGAAATCCAAGGAAGAATTAGTCATTTCAGAATCGTAGGGGTTGGAAGGGACCTTCAGAGATCATCTAGTCCAACCCCCCTGCCAAAGCAACTTTGCAAGATGTTGGGTGGGACTCAAACTCTGAACCCTCTGGGCCACTGTCAAGCTATCCACCATTCCTCTTGGCTACAGGGCTCCACCAAAACATTGGTGGTTAGCAGAGGATGGTTAATATTCTAAAAGATCCTGATCTCTGTTTAATTCTGCATCAGATAGAATCATAATGCCGTTAATTTAATGGCATGTGTAGAATATGCAAAAGACCATGGTGCAGTGGTCTGAAGATGACTTGCTCTGTTCAACCATCTGTAGAAATTGATTTGTTCAGGTGGGAAGGGACCTCACGGGACCAGCTCCAGCCTGCTGCTCACGGCAGAGTCGGCTCTGAGGCTGGCTCAGGTTGTTCAGAGCTTTATCCAGCTGGTCTTGGAAAACCGCAAGGACTGAGACCAGGCAGCCTGTAGCACTGCTTGCCAGTCCTCCTGGGGGAAAAATATTTCTAATATCTGGTCAGAATATTTTTTTTCAGTTTATGCCTGTTGTCTTTCCTAAATACTAGTATATCTCTTGGAAACACTGGCTTGTTACTTTATGTGCAATATCACGCCGACGTTGCGGCACTGCTGCTGATCCCAAGAGCCTGCTTCACAATAGCACTGCTGGCTCAGATGTCTCTTCTGACGTGTAGATGTGCTGTGGTTACCCATGTTTCCATGGTAAAGAGCGACCAAGCTATGCAAAAGTTCAGTTTAAAATTGCAGGCCTGAAGTTACATATATTAGACTTGTTGACGTTTCTGTCATGTAGAGAAAGCTGAGTGTAACCTGCCCATCCCAAAAGGAATGATTTGGAATCCCGTTTTGGAGATGTAATTATTATTGGATAAATTTCTGTGATTCAGCTTCCATGATTGCAGCTTTTCATACTGAAGAACAACTATCCATGGGTAGTTCTCTCATGGGCCATACTGCAGCTATATCGCATTCCTCATTGAAACTACTGTCAACATGTATGGTTTTGAAATTACTTATTTGCTGTTGCTCCCTGAAAGGTGGTTTGTAAGTCACTGGTCCCTTCGGCGTTTAGGCCAAGACTGCTTGTAAATGTGTTTGGTGTTGTTGTGAGTGCCATAGTCTGGGATAATTTGTTTTGTTCTGCTGAGGAACTTTTAACAGCGGGGATCCTTTTGGCCCATACTTATGGTCGCCTTGAGGAAAGAATAAGAAACTTTTTTTTTTCATAGGTCTTGATTTGTTAATTGGTAAAGTTCAGCAGGTATTAAAGACGATTAAATGCGTAGTGTGAAGTTCTGTTTTGGGACCAGAAAGTCTTTGACTTAATTGAAGGATTTACTTCACATCTAAGACTGTAGTGCTGGCAGAGTTCACAAAAGTAGAAGATGTAGTGGTCTTGTTTAAAACCATATTTGTCTGGCAGTTGAGCAATAACTGTAATTGTTCATGACAACATATTTCAGTGTTTCTGGGATTAATTAAAAAGTTTTAAAAAGTGTGCATTCCCTTCTTGAAGGGAAATGTAAAAAAAATAGCATTGAAGCCTGAAGGAAATTAGGAACGTTCTAGGCTAGGATCAGGGAGTAGTGAAAAGATTCAGCATTAATAAAGGGGAAAAGCTTAACATGTTGAAAGCATCAGGAGGTTTAGAAGAAGGGAATTGTGTGGAAAGGTGTGTATTAGTCTGTTTTCTTGGATGCCCTTGCTGGTCTGTGTATGGAACAAAAGTGGATGGGGCTAATTACAGTTAAATTACAGTGATATAAGGGTAAGGCATTTTGGATCATATGCAAAACACTTGAAATGTGTTGACAGAGAAAGATGTTTCTCCTCCTCTGTTTTAGAAGACAGCATGACAAACTAGCTAAAGTAAGGTAGGCAAGTTTTATACTAAAAACACAAGTCTAATACCTGATTAATGTAACAGCTGAGGTGTCCTGGAAAGTACTGGTATGAATTTCTTCATCTGTTTGTGCTAATATGATGATTAAGAACATGAGATGATGTCCAGCCAGATCAGGCTGGATGGGACTTCAAGCAACTTGGTCTAGTAGGAAGTGGAACTTGATGATCTTTAAGGTCCCTTCCAACTCTAACCATTCCATGATTCTATGATTAATATTGGGATGGTAAAATTGAGTATGGTAGCCTCCAAAGATGTTAAAACACTGTAAGATAGATTCAGACCTTACCGCTCTCTACAACTACCTGAAAGGATGATAGGACAAGAGGAAACGTCCTCAAGTTGCACCGAGGAGGTTCAGATTTGGTATTGGGGAAAGTTTTTACACAGAAAGGGTTATTAAGCCTTGGAATGGGCTGCCCAGGGAAGTGGTTGAAGCACCATGCCTGGAGATATTTAAAAGAAAGGTTGACATAGTGCTTAGTGACATGGTTTAGTGATGTGGTTTTTTTTAATCAGAGTTAGGTGGGTGGTTGGACTAGGTGATCTTAGAGGTGCCTTTCTACCTAGACAATCCTATGATTCTATGAGTGTTCATGTATGTGTCTGATTTGAGGTAGAACAAAATAAATTTTCTTTTTGGTCGCTTTACTTTCCAGTTAAATCTCTTCTATCTGACTATACTCTCTGAAATTAATGGTGTGGTTTTCAGACAGCATCAGCTTCTGGCAGTGATAATGTCTGATGTTTAAAGTTAATGCCAAGGCATGGTATGCAGGGAGACTCTTGCTTATATTTACTGCTATAAGAACCGATGTCAGCTCACTTTGTTATGTACCAGGTTGGAGGGTTAGAAGTGAACAAGCATAGAGGGGTCGCACCTACGGGGAGGAGTGGACAGGACAGGTGACCCAAAGCAGGCCAGTGAGTTGTTCCATCTGCGTTGTGCTCTGCATAGAAGTTGAGGAATCAAAGAGGTCAGCCTCTTTCTTCAATGGCTGGTGTCCTAAGAGGACTCTCTCCGTTTGTCTGCTTCTGATCCTGATGTGTGCGTTCCTGAATCCGGTTCCCATCTGCTGCTGTGCTGGCCAGGGATGTGACTGTCATCCTGGGACCTTGATTTTGGTTTTGTATATATCTGTGTGCGTTGCATTATTTTCTTATCAAGATTCTCTTTTCTTTTTATTATTAATATTTCATTAAAGCTGTTTAAGGGGTTTTTTTTCCAACCCGTAAGTCTTTCCTTCATTCCCTCTCCTTTCCCCTTCTGGGAAGTGTTGTGGTTTCAGCTGAAATCACTGCAACCGGACCAACAGATGGCCCTTCCCCCCCCCAAACGAGAGGAGAGGAAGAGATAAGGAGATACAGAGGTTTAGAATGAACTAAACTACTTTAATGAAGAATTAAAATTAAAATAAAAAGAAGAAAATAATGAAATGGATACAATATATACAAAACCGTATCAAGCTCCCAGGGTGACAGTCCTGTCACCAGCAGGCAC
>BJBW01004660.1:19124-29599 GCA_004320125.1 Scolopax mira | reverse complement strand
TCCTGCTTGACCTGTGAAAGAGATAAGCAAAAAAACCCACATCACATTGGAGCTTTGATGTGCTTTCTCCTGGCAGCATCTCTTTTCTCCGTGTTGTGTAGCTCGTTGCTTCTCCTCGCCCCCTGCTCACCGCCCACTTGCATTTCTCTCTCAGACACAAAGCAGGACCTTGTCCCTGTCTCTGTCTCGGGAGAAGTCGGGCTCAGGAGTGAACGCTCCACGTGCCGTGTGTGCAAAGCACCCCCAGTTTGGAGGTCCCTCCCTCTCCCCCCAAAGCCCTAAGAAGGCTCCCTCTATCTTTAGGAGCACAAGCCCAGATGGGGAGCACCAGCCAGGCCTAGCCCTGGAGAAGCCCAGGGAGGCAGCATCAGGCTTTAACCCGCTGGGCTGGCAGAGGTGGCCATTTCCCAAGGGCTTTGCTTTGTGCCCCAGGCACAGCCCAGCGGGGCTCGTTTCACGGTGCCCGACCTCAGCACAGCCACTTCCAGCACAATTTGGTTTCCTTCACCCTAAATCGGCTCCTTTCCCCAGCGGAATTGAGCTCGGTTCCCCAGGTCCTGGCGTTTCACCCAGCACCCGTGGTGGCTCAGCACCGCCCGGGCAGCACAGGCTGCTGGAGCAGGCCTGGCCTGGCAGTGTTGCTGCCACTGGCCCTTGGCTATCTTGGCTCAGGTCACTTGGGTTCCTCTCCCCTGACGCCGCCACGAGAGGATCCCCGCCGTGCTCTGCCCTTCCTGCTGCTGCTCCTGTTCCCTGCTCACATCCCTGCGGATCAGGGGCTCCCAGCTCCCCCCAGAGCCCGCTTTTGCTCCTTGGGCAGCGCTGGCATCGCCCTGGGAGGTGACTGTATCTCTAGGGCTGGCATCAGGGGTCCCTGAGCCTCCAGAACCCCTCGTGTGCTCTTCACAGGGATTCGTTTAATAAAAGGCCTCGATCTCTTTTTAGCAAGGTCGACCTACAACCCGCTGTTGAGTCCTCGGCATTGGTTTTGTCATCTGATTCTCTCTCTTGCTGCCCGAGGAGATGTTTCAGGTTTTGGCCCCTCTGGAAGTGCAGGCCAGGCTATTTTGTGGTTCTAAAGTACAAAGCTAGTTGTTAAAGACACTACACTGTCTGGCATCCCTGGGATGGCACAGGGAGTGACAGTGATACCTGCCCCTGGAGCTACACGTGCTCTTCTTCCCATGGCTGCCAGTCATTTTCAGTTCCTTCCTGATGCTTGGCTCCCTCAGAGTAGGAGAGAAAGAAAGATCCAATGTCAGCAGCAGCCTGCAGAAGAAAGCCAAATCTTGGGTAAAACCTGAGAGTATCACCTCAGGACCACTCACCTGGTTTGTAATGGGCTGGTCCATACGGGAGGTGACCAATGAAGAAAAATAAGAATAGAACAACAGGAATAACAAATGAAGGTGCTTTTTTTGCTGTTGAAGACACCTCTTTCTTGTGTGCCCGTGACTAACACCAAATGCTCTCTGCCGAGGCAGGTCGTGTGTGCAAAGAGGCTCCCGCTCACAGAAACATCACCGAGCCGTGCACGAGCTCATGGCTGGGCTTGAGAACCAGAGAGAGCTGTGATGGTCATCTCACTCCCCTACAACACAGACCATCATATTTCCACCAGCCACTGTGGGGGTGAACCTGGGGGCTGCTGGAGACACACACCCACCGGTGGCACGAGCCAGTTCGCTTAGGGCCCTGGGGCTTTAAAAGACCCACTTTGGTGGTTTGGTGGGTATTCCAAGCACCAGGAGCAGGGAAATGAGATGGAAACATTACCTATACAGTGGTGCTTCTTCTGGTAGGGCAAACCCTCAGGGTTTTGCTTCCCTGATGGAAGCAATTCACAACAAGCAGCACGAGAGCATACACACCACATGGTTATCCCCCAGCTGGGGCATCTCCACCAGCCGTGGAGCCACGTTGCAGAGGGATGCTCGAAACAAGGCCCTGCCTTTCTGGCCAGACACCCCGGTCCTGCCACTGCCCCGCTCTGCCACCAGTGTCTGGTGTTGTGAGCAGCCGGTGCCAGCACGGAGGAAGAAGCAGCAAGTCCTGCTGTCCTTCTGCCAACTGAGACAAACAGACTGCTGCAAATACGGCTGCGTTGGTGCCACACCATCCACATCCAAGGAGGGGGCTGGCAGGGAGCAGAAGCTCCTCCCAGACCTTTGCCTGGACCCTCTGTGTGGACTCACGCCCCCCTGCAGTGGGGCTGGCTGTGGTGGCTGGAAGCCAGAAGTCCCTTCCTTCAAAATCTTCTTGGCTCTTGCCCCAGCACTGCAGCAGCTGAGGAGCTGCCTGTGCCCATCGGCACACACCATTGGCACACACCATTGGCACACACCATCGGCACACACCATCGGCACACACCATTGGCACACACCATCGGCCAGGAGCCGCTGCTCTTCCCAGTGCCTCTTGCCATTTAGGATATTGCCACTCTGTGACCTCTCTGTGCTTGGCCAGTTTGAGACTGGTAGAGGAGATCTCAGTGCCATTCTAGGGGAGGCACATGCTGGTTGCAAGATTTCATCCCCTTACAGAAAAAAATAAGAGCAGGTCCCACAGGAACGTGTCCAGGTGGGGTTTGAATGTCTCCAGAGATGGAGACTCCACCATCTCTCTCTCTCTTCCAGGGCTTCTGCCACCCTCAACGTAAAGAAGTTCCTCCTCATATTTAGATGGAACTTCTTATGGTCAAGTCTGTGACTGTTGCCCCTTGTCTTGTCACTGGGCACCACTGAAAAAAGACTGTCTCCATCCTCCTGACACCACCCTTGAAGTATTTATAGGCATTGATTAGATCAGCCTTCTCTTCCCCAGACTAAACAACCGAGACCATCCTTCATCCAGAGGAACGTTTTCTTCCCCAGCACCTGGCAAAGGATGATGGCTGAGTCAGCGGGATGAAGGCAGAGTGGTCTGGACCAGTCTCTTTGGAGGGGGATGGATCCCTGCCTCTCTTGCTGCAGGCAGTGCAGGAATTCCACGCTCAAAGCCAATTGCTTGCGATGGTGACACCACCACGGTGTTTTGGACAGTGCAAAATCACTCATGTTATGATTTTTTCCTGGACAGGCAAGCCCTGGGAGTCGGCGTGGTGAAGGCAAGGCTGGGGCTGGCGGTGCAGCTGCCCTGTGTGCAGCAGGCTGCCTGCTCCCGAGGATGGAACTGTCTCGCAGATCTGCAGCCAGCCACGTTCCAGCCCTGCCCTGTCACTGCTCACTGGAGCAATAAAATAGCAAGGGCATTTTTGCTCCTCAAAGCCAGCGACAGCGTGCCAGGCACCTCCCGTGCTGGGAGATTTCCAGGGGTACAGCAGCAGCAGTTTCCTGGCCCCTTCTGCTTCATAAACCTCCCGTGGTCTCAGCCCGTGAAATTGCTTCCGCCGCCAGCGTCCGGGCCGGTGGCGGGGCTGGTGCTGTGTGAGCACATGGAGCCCCCTCACCTTCACTGCTCAGGGCTTGTTTCAGAGGGGACAGAAGCCACCCACCTTCTGCAGCCTCAGGAGGGCTGAGTTTAGAGGTAGAAATGTGCTTTAGTCAGGGTTGGAATGCCAAGGCTGAGTCAGGCCTGTTTATCCGAAGAGCCACTTACATCTAGTACAGCAGGAATTAAGTCTCTGCAGAGGTTTGCACCCACCAGAGCCCATCCTTCTCCTCCTCACAGCTCCATCTCCAGGAGTCAGCTGAACTGGCCCAGGATTGCCTTCCCCTGGCCTGTGGCTGCGCTGGTGCTGGGAATTCTGAGAGAAACCTCACAACTGAAAAAATAAGATTTAGGGCCTATTTATTCAAAGCCCTTTGTGACCGCTCTGTCCTGGGCTGGGTGTGGAGGAGCTGCCACCTTCCAAATTGTGCACCAAGTTGTCTGTGCCCATGGGAAGCGCCCTCCACAGCGTGTGCATCAGGGCAAGGGATTTCAAAGGGACTGAGGGATCAGGCTCACGGGGTGATTTAAATGGACAGTTACCATTTCTGCCCATCACGTGTGTGTGCTGGAGCATGGCCCACGTGGAGGAGAGGTCCCTGCAGAGCCCCCCTCTGCTTCTCAGGGTGACTGTGAGGTCCCTGCAGAGCTGGAGACCTTCGAGTGGCCACTGACACAATACCATGGGCTGGGAAGGTACCGGGCACATGGCAATTACATTTCTGGGCACCAGTACATTGCACAGTGAAGCAAATAAGAGACGTGATGAGTTTGCTGCATGTTTGAAGGGGCAGGAAGCCCGTAGAGACCCAATTCAGCATTATCTTGGCAGGGAAAAATCTCCCTGTAGATAGATTGTACCCTTTTCTGCGGTGCCTCGTGCTGGGAGCGCAGCCACGTTTGCTCTGAAGCAGCCCATATGTTCACACCGTTCCCAGTGTGACTGGGAGTGAGCCAGTTCCCTCAGAGCATCCCCAGACAGCCCAGAGGGGCTCATCCTCTGCCTGTAAATAGTCTTCTTATGAAGATTTGGGACATAAATTCTCACCCTGGGGAAGGCGAGAGAAGACGCTGGGATATATCCACATACCTGACTCACGGTGTCTGTTACAATACCTTCTCCAGCTTCATAAAGCTTTGCAAATCACAGCAGAATTTTAGAGGAACTGAGGATTTTGCCAACAGCCTGCACGGGGTGGTCCTGCCAGGTCTCAGCCACACACTCCTCTGAGATCAAACACTTCAAAACCAGCCATCCCCTTCCCTAGGCTCCTGCTGCTCCCGAGCTCAACATTTCAAGCCTTATTCTGCAAAATACACTATAGCCAAGTGTCTCACGGCACACTAACACACAGCATTGAGATACCCATGGAGTATAGGAAAGGAGATCTGGCCATGATAATGGGGCAAACACCTTCCTTTAAACCTTAAGAATAAAGAAAGGTGTGGGACCACTTATTGGGAAGAGGTTGAGTCTTCAGGAAAGCCCTGGTACTGCACCTCTGCACACCCTGCTTTCCTCAGACTCTACCTGCTCCCGGCTCCGTGCAGGGAGGTTGCTGTCTGCAAATTGCAGGTCACTGAGTCTCAGGCATCAAGTTTTCACTCCAGAAGGACGGGCCATTAATAATCGTGACAAGGAGGACAGCAGGGGTGACCATTTGCTGGCAATACCTGGGGTCTCTAAGCTGGCCAGGGGCCCAGCTTTGCACAAAAGCAGGATTTTGGTTGATGCTGAGGAACATGCAGGTGAGATGTGAGCTCCTTTCTGCTGTCTGTGGGTCTGGGCACTTTGTCTGGAAACACAGAAAGGGCCACAGTGCCCAGATTTCACAATGCTGTTTTCTTTTTCTTTTTTTTTTTAAACAGGAGATTTGCTGACACAGGGTTTTTCATGTGAAAAAAAGTCTCTTTTCCTGAACCGACATTTCAATGGGGGAAAAAAAAATGTTATAAAACCCCCTCCAACTACTGGAAATATTGTTAGATGGAGGTAGATATGTCCTTGGAGATTTACCTCCCCTGCTTTGCATAGAGCCCTTCCATGTCAGCAGAAGTGTTTGCATTCAGGGTGTTTTGGCAGAGCCTCCTCCGAGATGCTCCCAGCTCTGGGTCTCTGTCCCGACCTGGGGGTCTCTCCTCCCCTCAGCTCTCTCCCTTGGTGGTGGTGATGCCTGCAGGGGGTCCCCAACACTGCTGCCTGCCGTGTGCTTGTCTGGCAGCTTTGCAGGCTGATAGGACCCGAGTTACCACCACTGGGCAAACCCGGCCCAGGGATCAGTTACCAGGAGGCTCTCGGCCTTGTAATCTTATTTTTCAGAAGGGAGGTTGGGCTGAGAGCTCCAGGGAGCTATTTTACAACTTTATTATGTCAGTCTTTTCTTGGTGAATCTAAGCTTTGCCACAACACCTTCAAAATCGGAATATTACAGCCTTGCCAAGGATGAGTTTAAATTCCCACCGGAATTTGGGTGGGAAATAGCAGGGGCTGCTTCCCGAAAATGGGCTCGGTGGTTTGGCAGGTTTCTGGACTGTTGATGGTCAGGTGATGGTCAAAGCTGCAGAGGGGAGTAGGACCAGGTGTAATGCAGGACAGAACTACTCCAAAATACCACCTTAATCCTGGCTGTTGAATGTGGCACTCACAAGTGCCAGAGAAATGCCTCCTGCCCGCGCAGGGCTGGCAGATGGAGACATCCCATCCTTGCAGGGCTGAGCTGCCAGCCCCATTCCTGATCACTGTTTTAATTGCTAATTGGAGCTGAGCTACTGTTAACCTTCCTCCCGTAAGCTCCTTAGTGCTGCTGGCACAAGCCATTCCTGAGCCCCCCGAGCCTTCATTGCTGAAACACGGGCAGCAGCTGATGCCAGCCCAGCCCCAGCCCATCGTGAGCCCAGGGCCACCACAACCACAGAATTAACCACAAACCAGACCCTCAACCTGTATTCAGCTGTGAATTTGCCCTTTTTACTTCATCATAACAGCCCTAACTCTCCTCACACCACGAAGAACAGCTTTATGGCTGGATCCCACAAGATTACAGCTGCTCTGGCTCCCGCACGGCCCTGCGATGGGAGGAGAACGCGGGCGAGCAGGTCTGGCCAGGATCTCATCTCAGCCCCACGGGACTTGCAGGATCCAGCAAGAACCCAGCTCTTCTGTCCCCATGACATCAGTGCCAGCGAGTCAGTCACATCCAGGGATGACCCAGTTGACATTTTTGGAGAGGAAATTGGCCAAAATGGTCCATTCCAGGAGAATCAAAGCCATGGAGGGGGGATGAAAAGCAGTTGTTCCGGCTTAAAAGCAAGTAGGAGAAAGCAAGAAGATTCCATCTCAGATTGCTGAAGTGTTTCTGCTGGTTTTGGTTAGAAATAGAGCTTCAGAAATGCTCAAAATATTTCACCTGATGCTTCCAGAAAAAGGCATTTCTAATATTTTTTTTTTACCAAATCTTTTTCAACAAAAGGTTTAAATAACAACAGGTCAAAAGAGGAATGTTATTGAACCTGTTCCTTCTGAAAGTATGGAAGGAAACGCAGAATTCCAGGGAGAAAGGAAATCAAATTTTTCCTTTTTACAAACCAATTCTAACCCCTGTATTTTAGCCCACCCGAATGCCATGTGGTTGGGCTGCACAGTGCCCCCAGCCCAGGGCCACATGCTCGCCCCCACTGCAGGGACCAAGGCGGAAGGACCAGCAAAATGTCCTCAGCCCCGCAGGCACCTCACTCCCAGAGACCTGAAATGGGTGTCCAGAGAAAAACAAGAACAAGGCAAGTGCAGGTGATGGCTCCCCAGGAGTTTTACAGGGTTTATTTTCTGAGTGTGATGTGAAGTGCCCAGTTAGGAAGCATCCCGGGATACTTGCATGGTCTCCTCTTGGACCTTGGTAAATGTGATAGAAATTTATCACAAGCTGAGCCTCCTCTGCCTGGTCAAGGGTTGAAATAAGGCCAATGTGGCTCAAATTCTCTGGCTGTAGCTGGGGGAAGGCCCAGTGTCTCCGGCTGGGTTTTAATTCACCCTCTCGAATCATGATTTCCATGCTGCTGGAGCATGGATTATTTGCAATTTCAAGAGTTTTCTGCCACTTGAGCCCAGCACTCAGCCAGCCAGGCTCAGCCAGGAAGTGTCTGCAGGCGCTCCGTGCACCTCCACCCTCTCTCTCCACTCAAGTATTAATTATTGTTGAACTGGTCCTTTAATATTTAATCGCCACCTCGACTCTCCTTTTCATCTCCTCCCTTCTCAGGCGTCCCTGTGCCTCTTGCAGGCTGGCCCTTGTGCCTTCCCTGGGCTTGGCCTCCAAATCAGCTCCGTCCCTTCACCCTCTGCACAAGGGAGGCCCCCTGGTCTCGCCGCCAGCTTTGCCCACGGTGTCCCCATGCAGCCCGGGTGCCATGCGACGCCGCTGCAGCCCCTGGAGAACCCTCCATCTGGCTCAGACCCTGGAGACAAGGTTGGTCTCTGGCGTTTGCTTTTGAGTTCTGCTGGCCAAGGGAAGAGAAATGGTTCGGTGGGTTTTCATGGAGCTTGGTTGGGATGAGAGGCGCTCGTGGGGCCCGGGGAGCAGCTGCTGAGTTTGCCAATTCTTTCTTCCCTGCATCAGACTGAAAGTGGGTCACGCTGCCACCGGTGTAGCCCCAGAGCAGCTCTGTGTCGAATAATTTTGACTTTTTGTAGTTCACAAGGGGTGTGTGACCATGGTAGCAGCCGGCTGGCTCTTGGCATGCTCATTTCCAGCTTGTGAAGTACAAGTTAGAGGCCATTGGGCTGCCCACGTCCTCTGGATCTGGGCAGAAGCCATGGGGAGGAATGGGGAACCTCCCTTGGCCCCTGCTGATGACAGCTTTCACCCAGGGCGGACCAGTTGGTGTCTGCACCTCTCCCTGGATTCCCCAAGGACTGCATTTCCATAAGAGATGGAAAGAACCTGCCTGACTGGCTGACCCGGCCACTTGCCACAGCCTGGTGCCCTTCCCCAGGCTGGGGCACATGTCCTACATCTGAAGGCTGGGCTAGAAAATGGGGTCAGCACAGCTGCATTTGGCCCTCCTGTGCATGTCTGGAAGTGGGAAGAACTAAGAGGATGGATCCTCTTATTGTTCATGTGGCTTCAGAGGCCCTGCACTAGAATTACAAGTTTTTCAGGAGCAGAAAATGTCAGGTGAGGTGATGAAATCACGAGTTACTTGAGGTGGTGTTAAAGGTGGGTTGGCACAGATCTCACCCACAGGACTTGGGGCAAGGACCTGCGGGCTGGGATGATGCACAGGGAGGGGGGAAAGGAGACAAACTTGTCCTCCAAAGGGGACAGGGCTGCTCTGCACCTCCTGAGAGGTTTCTGTGCTGTGTTTGGTGTCACTATGGGAAGGCAGCTCCACCAGGCAGATGTGTCTTCACTGATTTTAAGCAGGACCAGGCTGTTGGTATATCCTTTAACTAGCTTTGGTAGTTTTCCTTTGAAGTGTGTATCGATACATTTAAAAACGAGTGTCTCAGCAGTCCTTTAATCCCTGTGAGTCTCTCCAGCAAAAGCCTGTTGAAAGTTTCTGGCTGGTCCCTCCTCCCAGCCTCGGCAATACTCCGGCCTTTCTCCTGGCTGGCGGGAGGAAACGCCTCAAACGCCTGTTGATCCTGCAGGTCCTGGGCCGAGGGATCAGAGCAGGGGGAAGCAAAGGAGGAGTTTGCTTATTGTGGGGAAGTTTGCTCTGTGGTTGGTAGGAAAGATGCCTCCGGGCTGCCGGGAAACTGGTCTTTGATAGACTGTGTGTCCCTCCCTCCCTCCCGACAGGCCTGGAGAGGGTTGCTGGTTCTGCTGGGGAGCCAGATCTGCGAGTTCATCGCATGCAGGGCAGCGAGCAGGAGTGTCACAGCCTCTCACAGTCCCCACACACCATAGGAAAGCAGCCTCCCCAAACTGCCAGAGTCCAGGCTGCTTCTGCAGGGGGCTTTGTGGCCGCCGGCTCCCAGCGTCTCCCGGCAGTTACCGAGTGCCATCTGTTGACTGAACGGCAGCCGTGCAAAACAGGGAGAGGAGCCGGGAGGAAACGGGTGAAGTGCACTTGGGAGAAGTGGCAGCATGGGACTGAGTGGCCCTGGAGGAGTTTCCCCGAGTGCAGAAGGAAAAGGAAGGAGGGTTTCAAGCCAAGGCAGCTCCTGCTGGTGGCCAGGCCAACGAAGGGATGCTGGGAATGCTTCTTGGGGCGGTCGGGTTCGGCTTTATTGAGGGATCAGATTCTGTCCTTCAGCCTTTGTGTAAGGCAGAGACGGAGAAGAAACATACAGCTTTGCTGTCAAAACGTGCAGCAACACTTTCTGCAAGTGCTGAACGCTGTCCTGGAGCAGGGAGATGGCAGGCTCCCGTTAGAGAAGATTCTCTGTGAGAAAACTGGTCAGGGAGAGGCTTTGCAGTGCACAGCTAGAGAAAGGGGTATTTCACTGTCACAAGCACAAAATGGACAGGTCAGTGCCCTGATTTCCTTCCTTTGCCCCAGAAAAATCTCCAGCAGACTTTGTGCTGAGGTGAGAGCAGGGGCTCCAAGTACTCAGCATCAGGCTGTGCTTACGGGAGCTCAGCCCCAGCAGGGAAATGCAGCAATACCCCCTTTTGTCCTCTTGATTCCTCCAGCTTTCAGGCTTCCCTGAAGAAAAGCTGCTGTCTGCTGCAGGGACTGCTCCTTCATGGGATGCCAATAGTTATCAAGAGCTCGTAGATCCTCCTTCGCTACAGCAGAAGGTGCAGAACCAACCTGGGGTGTCTACCCTGGGTGTGCCCCATGGCTTCTGGGCTGAGTAGGCTTTGGAGATGGCACAAGCCAGTCCACAGCAGCCAGAGCACAATAAAGAGCCCCAAATCAGGCCATCCTGCTTATTAAAGGTCTTCTGGCAACTTTAGAAGAATAAAGGGATTAACAGTGGGGTGGTGGACAAATTCCCGGGTGAGTAATTAAGCTGGTTTCTCCTACCATCCTTCCTGTGGCACATGGATGCACCACTCGCTGGCTGAAGTGGTGGGTCAGGTTGCTGCCTGCTGGGAAAT
>BJBW01004660.1:0-12958 GCA_004320125.1 Scolopax mira | reverse complement strand
AGGTGTCCCTGCCCAGGGCAGGGGGTAGCACTGGGGGGGCTTTAAGGTCCCTTCCCACCCAAACCAGTCTGTGATTCTACGATTCTCTCCTCCTCCCCCCAGCAGGGCCTTTCTCTTCTCCACCTCCTCCTACACTGGCCCCTCGCTCCCTTCCCCCCCATCCTGCTCCACAGCCGCCATTGCTTCCTGACGGGTGCTGAGGCGCCTCGCACCTCAGTGGGCTCAGGGGCACCCTGATTGGCTGAGAGGCCTCATGGACACCTTTCATTGGCTGGAAGACCCCATGGGCTCCTCTGATTGGCTGAGTTTTGGTGGGCGGCCCCTGCAGGAACCGGTTGGAACTAGTTGCAAACCCTCACAGGGCACCCTGCAGCCGCCTCCTCACTACCAAAACCTCACCAGTTTTGCCCAGTATAACCATGAGGCTGGGGTGGTTGAAGGAGTGGGCTCACAGAAGCTGTCAGGTTAGCACCGGGCAGGGGCGTTGGGAGAGTTTCCAGGGCTGGGGTTGGAGGTGGGTGCAGCTTCCCCTGTGCAGGCCCCGCTCCTGCCCCAGGGTATGGCTGGGGGCTGAGGTGCCCCGGGACTGATACCAGCCCAGAGACCTCAACGGGTCCAAGGAGAGGATGGGGACGAGATGGGTGTGTGTAGCACTGGGGCCACAGAAGACATTGGCACAAAGAATCCTCTTTGCCAGCCCTTGAGGACCGTCATTTGGCCTTTGACCACACGGTGGATGTTTCCACTTCGCAGGGACACAGCCCTGAGGGACCCCCACAGGAGCAAGATCCAGTTGTAGCAAGATGGGTGACAGTTTCCATTTGCTTCTTGATTCCTCCAGACTTTGCTGGCGCTGTGGGCAGTACACATTGCGTGTGGTAGCTGGATTTGCTGCAGTGCAAATTTACTGTGCAGGGGTGAATGGCAAAGGCAGGAGGGTCGGGGTAGCCTGGTGGTGGTTTGATTTGGAGTCCCATCAGAACAGGAATCCAGGCTTGCAGTGCCTGCTCAGAGATTTGGGGTTCCTTTCCTCCCCTCCCCACTCTCACTTTATCTTATCCAGCTCTCGGTGTGAGCGGAGGAGAGGGAATATGAGATCTCTGCCACATGCAGGTGCCATGCTGATAAGGAGAGCACAAAAACGCTGTTTAATCCTGTAGTGCCTTGGAGATCTTAGCCTTGCCACCTTGCTCTTCATGCAAATGCCAGGCAGAGTCTAGAGAATGTGGATCCACTTACTGCAGTGAGTTGATACTCCTCAGCTTTCATTTCTCTAGATGCTGCTCTCACAAGAATTTTAAAAATCCAATTTGATATCCCCTGTGGTAACCAGGGTGCTCTCTGAATGTAAATGGAGGGGAACTGCTGTGTCAGAACACCTGAACCAACAGCAGAGAGGGGTGTCATTTACTGCATGCAGCCAAGCAGGGTGTTAACTCTGAAGCCTATCGACAGCCACCAAAGTGGGGTAGCAGCTTTTTGCTCTACCTACCTCATTGATGAACAAAAATTGTAAGAAAAGGCCAGGAAAAAGTCAGTTTACAAGATACAGTATTATTTTTAATGGAGGACAAAGTGGGGAAATGGTGGGGAAAGACCCTTACACTTCCCATCCCATCTATATAGGAGCAGTTTTCATCTGTTTTGGTGTGATGACTGAGAAGATCTTTGCTCCTTCTGTTTTCAGGATGCTGCTGTGGATGATGCAGTCTTAAGGAAGAAAGAACAGAAAGATGTTGAACTCGATAAGAAAATCCTGGCTTTGCGGAAAAAGAATGA
This sequence comes from Scolopax mira, assembly GCA_004320125.1. Taxonomy (NCBI): domain Eukaryota; kingdom Metazoa; phylum Chordata; class Aves; order Charadriiformes; family Scolopacidae; genus Scolopax; species Scolopax mira. The sequence goes on along the minus strand of BJBW01004660.1, from coordinate 11,179 downwards.
AGCACTGATACGGAGATACCAGGTGAGTCTGTGGGCTCTGACCTTCCCCAGCTCCCATTTGGAGTCCTCAGCCCACAGTGTGCAGAAAATGGTCAGCAGTGTCAGAGTGACTTTGTTATATATTTAATATTTTAAGATCAGGAAACATTTGGAGCAGGTGGGCAGAGCTCTGCCTTTAGCTACTGCTTTTGAATCGCGTGGAAAGCAGTGTCACTGCTGCTTGTCTTGCTGCTGCAGCATCTCCTCTCACCCTACTGTCTTCCTCTGTCTGCATCACACCTTTCCCACCCTTGCACCTCATATTCACTGACTTTCCCCCCGTCTGTCCTTCCCTGCTTATCCTCCTGGATGCATAGGTGGTTGCATCCTCAAGATATTTGATAGGTTTATTTCCCCTATCAGGGCAGTGGTATCAGTCGAAGCTCTTCCCTGCCCAGTCCCAGTGTTTTCCTTGGAGCACAGAGGTGTCCAAATCAGTTCCCAAGAGAAAAAAAGGAAGATGAAGGCAAATCAAGGCTTTAGCAGGCTCTTGATTACTGCAGCCTTACCCTCTGAATTAGGAGGAAGTGCTCCAGCTACACCCCTTGGTTTTTTGATCTTGCCTTGGCCAAGAGAGTCTGCCCAGTGGCCTGCAGGAGGTAGCCAGCCTGGCTTGTCTGAGCTGGTTTGGGTGACATTATGGTGGCCCAGAGCTCTCCCTGTGGGTTTGTTTACCCTTCTCTACCAGTGTCTGCATACGGCAGTGCAGAGTAGTACAGAGGGTACCCCTTGGCTTGTCTGGGATATTCTCCTGCCTGTGCCACCTGGCTTTAGGGGCTCTTTAGCGTTTTCCAGCTGAGTGGGCAGTCTGGAGTCTGACAGCCATGCTGAAAACCCAAAACCCAGAGGGCACTTTGTGTCTTAGATCCAGAGCTGAGAGATGTGAGTGGTGCTCTGGGCAGGGGCTTGCTTAGGAGACATTTCCTTTGAAGGAACCATAGAAGTTATTTTGGATCTTTTCTGGTGGCAGCAAAAAATGGTACCTAAATGGTACCTAGCAGAAAGCACAGGACAGGTCAAATGCTACAAGCAGCTGGGGGGGAGGAACTCACCCCTGTACGAAATGCTACCCCCCGGCCACCACCCCTTGGCTTCTGGGAGAAGCTGCCTAGTAGATCGCTGGATCTCAGCCACCTTCCGGGGGCCACAGATGATGCCCTGGCCCCAGACTGACACAGGGACCATGGCTCCTGTGCACGGCCCTCCCTTTCTGCAGGCCTGGTGTGTCTGACAGCCTCTGGGCTTGCTTCCCACTGCATGTACTGGGACCACAGCAGGACGCTGAGTCAGCAAGAGATTTACTAAGGTGCCTGTGGCACAGGGGCAGGTGATGCAGGGCACAGCTGCCTGTGACCCCTTAAGGCCACATGGATGGGACACGAGTGGGTCCACTTAGGTGAAATCCTAAACAGGAAAATGGACATCTATAGGCATCTAGGTACTGGCTGATGATAAGGATATATATCTATTTCAGGAAATAGAAGAGGACAAAAAGCGAGCTGAGCAGGAGGGAATGGCTGTTACCTCCAGGAGACCCAAGCAAGACGGACTCACGATTACTATCACCAAGGCTCACAATGTAAGTGCTGCCTCTCCTTCACCACCAGCCAGTTCTCTCTCCAGCCCTGCCTCAGCACAGTGACATTTCTGAGAGGAATAGCCTCCACAGCAAAGCTTTTTCAGGCGTGGGACATAGCCCTCCAAAGAGGATGTAGAAACTACAGAGGTGTGTGCTCAATGTGATTATAACTGATCAATGTAAATTTCTCAGCCGTGCTCAGGCACTTGTACCCAAACACACAGATTAACAAACAAGTGAATGTGTGACCAGGCACCCTTAGCCCTTGGTTGCTTTGGGGCTTTCCACAGCTGGGGCAAATGCAGGTTCCAGGCTTCCTGCCTAACTGGAGTGAATCTGTGTCTGCCAAGCCGTGTCCACCCCTCCTGGCAGCGTGTGGCTTGGTAAATCACCCAGCCAGTCCTGCTGGAATTCCTGGGGGAAGCCAGAGCAAGCCAGCCCATCCTCAGCACTCCTGGGTTGTTAGACCCAGGCTAGTGCATTGCTCACTTCTCAGCCATGCCCCGGCCCCTGCCGTTCTCCAGAGGTGCATGCACACGTTTTTCTCTCACACAGGACCTGAAAGATGCAATTACCCAGACTGAACACTATGGACAAGATAGCCCAGCCCTCTCGATGGTGAGCACCACCCTCAGGAGCCAGCCACTTGGCTTCCAAGGCCATCTCCATCAGGACTTAGGCTTTCCTGATCTAACTCAGAGTGCTGCAGAAAGAGATGAGGATGACATTTGTTTCCTATGACTCTGGCATTTTAGTCTGAAATGTCAGATTTGTAAGTGCAAAGGATTTTTCAGAGCGGCTGTAATTGTGGGTTTTGCTGCTGAGCAGACAAGGAGCTCCTTGTTCCCTAGGAATGTCACGGCACTGTGCTGGGCACAGAAAGCCTCCTGGGGCAAGGCCTGCCTGTTCTGTAGCCGGCCCCCTGCTCACGGGCAGGTGTGTTTGGGGAAGGGATTCCCATCGGTGAGCTGAGGGGCCTGAATTTGCTAATGGGAATTATTCATTTTCCAGGACAAAAGGATTGTGAGTGAGAAATGGGGAAGCCCCTGTCCTACGAGCCTGGGGTTCGGCGTTGGCAGTGAGGAAGAGGAGGAGGAGGAAGAAGCAGATCATATGTTCACATTCAGGATGGGGAAGAGGATGCAGCTGGCTGTTACCATGGACAACAAAGCCAAGGTGAGCAGAGAAGAGGTTTCCTCTTACACTTACAAAGCCTCTTGACTTACAAAGGAGCTTCTGTTCTGCCTCTCACTTGAGCTTTCTTCTCAGCATGTCCCCCCAGTGCCTCATCTCCAAAGGGAATAGTCCCCTTCCCACTCCTTCTCTGTCATTTCTCAGTCCTTAAGCACAGCGTTGGTCTTCATCTTGGCTTGCCACGTGCTTCTCTCCCCTTGTCTGATTCATGGGAATCAGCTCCCAGGCTTCCTGATCTCCTCCTGCTCCATCCAGCCACGTGGAGCTGGTTCCCTGTCTGAGAGATGCGTCACCTCATTGCCCTCCTGGGTCACCAGTGGGTTTGGTAAACTGTGTTTCTGTGCCTGGAAAGGCCATGGAAATAAGCAAGGGCTTGGGCAGATTTAACTGTGTTACTGCCCAGCTATTCCCAGTGATGTTTGGTGATAAAACCAGCATCATTTCTCCCTGATGCTGTATTCCAGGAAGTCCTAAACTCGGAGTAAAAGCAGAGTGGCAAGGGTATCTGTGGGCGTTTCCAGCGTGATGAGCAGAATGTGTGACACAGTATTTGCAGACTTAATTAAAAATTGTGCAAACCAGCAAAAGTAATTGAAAATGCTACTTAATTTTTTTAATCCCCAAGCATCCATTCCTGAGTGCTTCCCTGTCCCGTGTGGAGTCACAGCAGCACTGGAAAAAGGAAACAGTGGCAGCAGCTGGTGCTCCCCTAATGCCCCCTTTAGGCACAGCAACGGGCTTGGGCCACAGAGTGAGAGTGGGCTCTATAACAGCCAAAAACATGCCCCAGAGTAACGAAGCAAAACCCCATCCTTCCTGATACCCTGGATCTTAGGGGTAGGAGCACTGAAAACCTTGGCTGTAAACAAAAGGCAAAGACCCATTTCTCCCTCTGAGGCAGCTTGGAAATAGATTTCTGATTTTGTGATTTGAATGCCTTTTCATTTCTGTTTCTCCATGACCTAGTTACCCTTTCTTTCCAGGAAGAAATAGGCCACAATCACTCTGCCATAATAAAGACATTATATGCTACCTTGAAGGAACAGAATCATTTAGTAAATAATGCACCTTTCAGAATGATTTTTCAGGAGAAAGTGTCTGAGGCCTCTCATTTCCTTTGTTCCAGATAGATTACCAGTAGCACAAACATCCCCTTCAAATGAAATCTCATTCCAGCACAAGCAAACCACCTCCTGATGTAAGGGGAAAAATTCTGGTTTTTCTTAGAAGAGAGGGTACATAGAAATCTAACCATCCTCGTTACTGACTGAGCTTTGCCAGTGAGATACTTGAGAGTCTCCTCCAAGGTTTCTCATCTCAATGTAGCTCTGCATGAGGGGCTTCTATTTGAGGCAATTACCTTTGGCAAGTGAGTAGCTCCCGCAGGCAGGCTGTGTCCCTGGAGCTGTATCTGTAATTTATAGCTCAGGATTCAAGTCCTGGATGGGGATTTGTACTAGCACAGAGCACTGACAGCTACATCCCTTTGCTGCCTTAAACTCTCTGCTAGGGCTTTTTGCTGTGGCCGATTAATAGACCTCTGAGATTTTTCTGCTGGAATCACAGACCTGTGTGGAAACTCCCCATAAGTTCCCTCTTGTATGGTATATATGAATTTGCTTGCATTTGGTGCCTTTCCCAGGCCTTAGCAGCCCCCCAGTATCTCCTGAGTGTTGGTGTAAAGCACAGAGGAAAACTGATTTATTGATGAATGTTCCAGTGGCATCAATCCAGAACTTTCCTTTAGTTACTTTAAATATAGTTCTCAAAATGGATGAGTAGGGAGAGCATGGGACTCTTCTGGGTGAGAGGGAAAAATTGTTAGTATTTTGGTCAAAATTGTGTTTGATCTCACATGAAGTACAAGCTTAGTTGGGACTGCTGAGGATTAAAAGAGAAGGTGGATAATGTGCTGCAGCTTCACAGTGAGCAAGGACTCACCTGGTGTCCCTGGAGAGACTTGCTCAGTGATGGGCCATGGCCAGCCCTCCTGTGGCCACGGTGAGGCTCAGGCAGCAGAGCAGCTGGGCTGGGCAGAAATTCAGTCCTGTAATGGGAGAAGCCCCGAAGGAAAGGCAGCTGGGAAATGGGATCAACTGGACAGAAATCCAGGGTTTTCCTTTGTTCCCCAGGTTCTTTTCCCTGGCACTCCCCAGATGGGTGTTTTTAACCCAACCTTTGTGATCTGGGGGGTGCCTCGGACAGAAGGTGGGCACTTCTCAGGGTACATTCTTTCAGGGAAATGCTGCCAGGGGAGCAGCTAAATATCTGGTGCCAGAGTGGATCCCAGTTCGGGATGAATAGCTTGCTATTGCCTTGCTAAGCCATCACTGGGCTTGCTTAATTAAAAAAACTAAGCGGAATGCTGAATACTTTGTGTTGATGCTCTGTTCAGGGCGTAAACCAGCCCAGCTCTCCATTTCACACCTGGGATTACTGGGCATGCCTCAGAACTTAAAGCAGGGAAGATTCAGTGCCTGCAATGTCCCAGGAAACTCAGGATTATCCCTGGAGCAAAGCTACTTCCTGGGAATAATAACCATTAAAGAACAAAGCAATGTACAGCTTCAGCACAGCAAGTATCTGTTGCTTCAGATACAGCAAGTATCTATTGCTGGAGCAATTCAGTGGTTCCAAAGCAAAGCCAGACCTTATTTTCAGCCTCTGAATCAGGCTGCAAACAGAGCAAGGAGACAAGACAGTGAAGAGCTTAATTCTGAAAGGCACACTGTGTCCTGCTGCCTTCAGAGGATGTCAGCAGATCTCAGCTCTTCCCCAAATTGGCTATGGTCATGCAGGACTGGACCCTGTAGAGGAGAGTCTAACTCGAGTCATTCCCACGATTCCCAAGAGCCTTGGAGAGCCCTGTCCTTTGTGGGGACTGTTTGGGTGTTGAGGAAACAGCAGAGTCCCTCTGTGGCAGCAAGCAGCCTCCTCAGCTGGAGGGTTGCTGCCAGGGAAGCAGATGCTGGGGAAAAGACAGAGATTCTTTCATAGAAAATTGCTTTACAGATTGCTTTGGGCAATTGCCCAGCTGGCTTTACAGAGCCCTCCTCCCCAAAAGACGTGAGCGAGGAACAGGACTTTAGAAGAGGAGAGGCTACTGGGGGAGAGAAAGGAGAGAGAAGTCTTGTGTACACCAGTTCCAAACCAGGAAGGCTGTATCTGTCCCTCTTGTGACTCCACTGACATTTCTGGGTTAAGTCACAGACCCGTGATGTGTAGGGGGCCTAAAAATACCCACTAAGCACTTTTCTTCCATGAGTCCCCGCATAAGAAAGGGTTTAGTTTTCCTTATAAAGGGGAACTGTGAAGCACACACAATGGTGTTTATTACTTTGTGCTTTCTGGCTGTGGGGGCAAGTTTAACTGGGAAGCTCAGGTTTTCAGGGGGGCTTACAAGATGCTGCTTTTCACTGCCTTGTCATCACGATGGGAAGTGTTTGTTCATGTAGCTGGGAGACACATGATTCTCTTAGCACAGCTTTGCAAGCTGTCACATAAGAGACATCCATTTACGTAGTCTTTAGTGAAAGAGTTAAATAAAAGTGCATTTTCCTGTGTTTATCACAAGGTAAGAGCACCAGCATGGCCTGCTAGTGCTGACACACAGTAACTTCCTAAAATGACCGTGTTAATACTGCATTTCTGGGCTGCTCAGCAGCTGCTCAGTTTCTCAGCGTAACTGCCAATACCAGTGAGACCAGAGGATGCTCTTGTGGCCACAGACATTGCCCTGTGAACCCAGAGGGGGTGGCAGGAGAGATTTACAGCTTCAAATTATCCAGCCCAGCTCTGTGGACTGAAATAAAAGACCAAGATAGTCTATTCACAAGGTTAATTTTTCTTCCACCCATGTCCATTAATAGTGGTTTGCACTGACATAAAGAAAACCCACACTGGCTTCTTCAATTGCAAGCAGGAACCCTGTGCTGACCATTCCAATTCCAGTCTCTGGTTTCAGTGAAGTTTTGTGTTAAAATATCTGAATTCATAGAACGTAAACAGGATTTCAGGATTTGAGCTATTCTTTTTGCTTTAAAACATCCTGTGTTTGTATTGGCTAACAGCTCTGGCAATGGAACTACCTTACCTTTGGACGTGATGTCATTTAGACATTCAGAAGCAGGTGCCACTTAAAAGCCAAGAGCTATGTGCTTGTGAGCCTCGGGGCTGACTGATTCTCAGTTCTGGTCTGCTGCCTAGATCTAGGTGTATAAAAGCCTGCAAAAACCAGGCAAAATTACTAAATTCATACTTGCATATTAAATCTCCCTTGCTTGCATACATCCGCAGCCATGGCGTGCGCATATAGACACGTACACAGGTGTAAAAGCTGAGGAAGTTTCATTCCCCAGTGGCTGCAGGTGTGGGCACAAGCATCTCCTGGGTTTGGTTACCCTGCACCAGACTCCTTCCAGTTTGTATCAATCTCATCTTACGGTGAAGGGAAACTGGACACAGTTCTTCAAGTATGGCCAAAGCAGAGGGAAATAATCGCTTCCCTCAGCCTGACGGCCATCCTCCTGCTAATGAACCACGTGAGCAACGAGCCTTCCTCACTGTTTACTTCTGGGCAAGTTGTTGCCCACCAAACTACTTCTGCAGGGTTGCTCCCAGCCAGCTGGGCCTCAGCCTGCAGCGATGCTTGGGATTCTTGAGGGTTCTTTGGTCTCAGGACTTGTCATTTGCTTTTGTTGACCTTCCTCCACCTTGTCAAGGTCCCTCTGAATGGCAGCACCATCCTCCAGCCTATCAGCTTGGTGTCACCAGGAACTCGATGAAGGTGTCCTGTTATCCAGAAGGAGATACTCAGCAGAGTGGCCTATATAAAGTGGCCTGAGAGTGCTGTCAGCCTACACCCTCAGCACCTTGGATGCAGCCCACCCAGTCCCACCTTCTTACTTTATTTAAATGGTCCAGAACTGAATCTCCCAGGACACTGAGGGACTGAAGCATTTCTCTGACTACTCCTAGGTTAGGGGCCTATGGGAGGTAGATAGCAGACCATGCTAGTAGAAGACAAAGAAGTCATGGGGTAAGTGGACTTTTCTGTGCCCTGTGTCACTAATTTGCCCACCCCATTCAGCAGCAGGCCAACAGCTTGCTTCAGCTCTCTTGGCTGTTGATGTATCCACAGAAGTCCTTCTTGCTTTCACTTGTTTCAACTCTGGGTGAGCTTTGGCTTCCCTAACTCCATCCCTGCATGCCCAGGTCCTGCTCCTGTCGTCTTCCTTGAAAGCCTGTCCTTTCCCACCTCCCACACACTCCCTTTTACATTTCAGTTCAGCCAGGAATTCCCTGCTCAGCCCAGCGGGGCTCCTTCCACACCTGCTCATTTTCTTGTACAACAGGAAGTCCTTACTTATGTTTTTGTGCTTTCTGCATGAAAATCAGTCAGGTCTCCTGGGCTCCTTTCTGCTTCAAGACAGTTTCCTCCAGGATCCCACCTGCCAGTTCCCTGAACAAGTCAATGTCTGCTCTCCTGAATCCTGTGGTCTCTGGTTGCTGCTTGCCTTCCTTACTGCTCTCAGCCCCTTCAAATCCACTGTCTTCTGCTCACTGCTCCACAGCTGCCATCGACCGTCCCATCTTCAGCCAGTTCTGCCTTTGTTTAGGAGCAGGAGGGCGGTCACTTCCAGTAATGGAATCACCAGCACCCCTGTGAGTGCAGTGGGATGTGTGATTAAGGACAGTGTAGCACACCCTGTTCAGGGAGGGGGAGTAAAACTAGGATTTCAGAGCAGTTTAGATTCTGCTTTGAACTTTCTGGCTCTGCTTGGTCTCTGATAAAATCATATCCTTGTTAAGACAGATAACATAGATGAGGCCTTTAAAGCAGCTCACAGTTCAGAGGTATGGGGGCTTTCCCAGGGCATAGATCCTGGTAAAAGGATAAAAAGACACCTAAATGTCTGGCTGTGGTAGATGCCAAGACAGTTGCACTCCATATTTAAATAATCGCCTGTTCTTTTGACTATCAGGTTTTACTCTCTCAGGAAAAAGATCTTGACATCTCTGGGGATGGCTCCCAGATGTTGGGCCTCAGCAGCAAAGTAGGAGAGTGCATTGACACAGAGAACAGCAGGGAAAGTGCTAGAATGGCACTGAGCAGATGGGCAGCAGATCCTTGCTTTGAACGCAACATGTGGCTTCACTTACTTCAAGAAAAGCAGAAACAGCAAGGGTCCTGCTAAGGGCAGCAAAACTTGTCAGGGGCTGAAAGGCTGAAACCTAAACCCAGAGCTGTAGGTACTGAGGGAATGTATGAAATGTAGGCAAAGGTTCCCACCATGTCCCACAGCTCGGGCAGCCAGGACAAGGGCCCTGCAGGGACCCCCTCCTCCCCTCGCACGCGTCACACCAACTCCAGAACTGTCTCTGCTGAGACAGCAAAATTACACAGATGGGAGAGAAGAATAAACAAGAGAGTGAAGGTCTGATGCTGGAAGTGCTCCAGTACCTCCTGAGACATCCATCATCTGTTAGGAAGCTGGATGACTGGACAAGTGATAAAAAAGGCCCCGCTGAGGGAGGCTGTCTGCAGCAGGGCTCCCTCCGTGCTGACATCTGCACTCCTGGAGGAGCCAAGCGAGGCTGAGGCTCCCTCCAGACATCCTGATACCACATGTCATGGCAAATCCCCCGAGCTCCCACGGCGCCCATACAAACCAGAGGTCAGGCCGTGCTGGTTGTTTTTGAAACCAAGTTCCTAGCAACAAAGAGTTCCCAAGTTTCACTAAAATTTACTTGGAGATTTTGAGCTCTTTTGAACTCAAGACTCAAGACAGGTGGAAGTCCAGGGAGAAAACCAGAGGAGAACGTGCCATCCTGGAGAGAGGGAACCTTCTGAGGTTTGTTCTTCCATAGTAAAAGCCGAGCAGAGGAATCCTACAGTTGAAGATCAGAGATAAAGATGGAGATGACTTATTATGTCTCTCGTTTCCTTGTAAGGCAAAAGTAAAAAGGCACATGATGGAACTGAAAGATGATACTTTTAAATGAGAAAAAAGTATGTATTTTTGTACAAAAGATGTTCTCATATTGTGGAAGGGACGGCTGAGGGCACTGGCTCAGCCAGCAACAAAGATATTTAACAGAATAAGAACCAGATGTAAATCCAGGCAGTAAAGCCATGAGCTGATACAGACAGCTGGAAGTAATATCTGAAAGGGCAAACTGACCTTGTTCAAAGACTTTATATATCACTTTTCTAAACTATTTCACTGCAGAATAAAACATTCCAGAAATATGAAGACACAATGATGATGAAGATGATAAATCATCAAGTGTCAATACACTTCAGGGTAGTAACTGCTTTGTGGGCAGGGCTGGAGGGGCCACCACTGTTTCCCTTCTCTTTCAGGTTTCTTGGCTTCTGCTCCAAAGTAGCCTCACGTTTTATGGGACGCGTTGCTTGGTGAGAGGACAACTTCACATTTATTTCACAGCCACAAATGCCAGATGGCTGTCCTGTCTGCAATACAACTGAAATACAGTCGGTGTTCCTGCTGCAGAGCATCTGGACAGGGTCCATCCCACCCTACCCGAGAAGTGCTCAGCTGACCAAGCCTCTGTGATACTGCATCTCCCTTAGAATCTAGGCCGGCAGGTTTATAAACCAAGAGGACTGAGTGTCTGTCTCGTGTTTCTGCTCCGCCAGACCGAAATCCTGTGTGGTTTTGGGGGTGCCACTCTCCCAGGCAGGGCAGGGCAGGTTGTTAATTGGTCCTTGTCCTTTGCAGGGCAAGCGCATCGTCAGTGAGAAGCGCGCCGAGTGCTGCCCCGGCCCCGGCAGAGTGCCTGACCTGAGCGGAGAGGAGACGGAGCACCTGGTGGCTTTCCGCCGGGGGAGGAGGATGCAGATTGCCATCACCATGGATAACAAGGAAAAGGTAAGGGCACGGCGAGGGACGGTAGTGCCCTGAGCCAGGGGCACCCACTGGTTCTGCTGTCACAGGGGCCACGGGGACAGATTCGGCGTTAGCCCAGCAACATTGGGAGACTGTATATTAATACTGGGGAGTTTGTTGCCATAAAACTCTGGCTTCCATCACTGTAAAGGAGGAAACGCTGCAGTCCTTTCCCTTCTCTGAGCTCCTAGCTAGAGCTGGCAGGCTCTTCAGCTTACTGCGCCCATAGGATGCTGTTTCAGAAGGATTGGTGACAGCACTGCCAGATACAGGGCATGAATCTCACCTCCTGGCTCTTACCAGCTTCTTTTTGGGGCCATACTGCAGCCTGAGTCAGGAGCCCCGTCCTCTTGACGCGTGGCTTAGAAGTTAACAGAGCTGCTGCTTCCAAACCCGAGCCCTGCTGTGCCTGGCCATCACCTCCTGGGTGAGCTGGCCTCACTTTGTTAATCTT
>BJBW01004659.1:221161-269280 GCA_004320125.1 Scolopax mira | reverse complement strand
CATCCCTGGAGGGGTTCAAGGCCAGGCTGGATGGGGCATTGAGCAACGTGCTCTAATGGAGGTGTCCCTGCCCAGGGCAGGGGAGTTGGACCTCGATGATCTTTAAAGTCGCTTCCAACTCAAATGATTCTATGATTCTATGGTTTGCTGCACCGTGACAGGCATGGAGGCCAAGGTGGCTGTGGATTTGTTACAGTATTATTGTCCAAATCGGTTACAGGAGAGGCTAATGTGAAGCCAGCAGAAGCACTGTACATTCCATACTCAGGACTGCATTTGCAAACCACCAGAGCAGTGCTCCAAAGGAAGATGATTACCAGCAAAGATGTTACTAAGACAAGAGGAATAGTAACATTAATATAAACATGACAGATCCCTTCCTGATGGATGCATGTAGTCCATAAACATCATTGTCACATTGGAGATCTTGCCAAAGATTCCTGAAGGTGCTTTCAAGCATGCTGCAGTCTTGTCCTGTGGTTCTTGGGGTTTCAAAATTATGACCATCTGTTTGCAATTCCAGCCCATTTGGAAGCAGAGGAGAGTGCTGACAAGAGACTCCTTTTGGACTAAGAGTGCCTTCAGTCCTGCTGAGAAGTTCCTGCAGGCAGGTGCAGCCTGGAATGGTTATGCATCATCCTGAGATGTGGTGGTCAAGCTCAGCTAAAATGCCTGTGATGGGCATGATGCCAGGTCAGCACAAGGGTATGGCAATGTGATGATGAAAGGAGGTTTCTCAGATTCAAGGCCCAGCCCTGCAAACATCTTCTGTACTGGCACAATCATTGCTCAAAGTAAGAACTTCCAAGAGTGAGCATTCAGTTGGCTTCCAGAATTTGCAAATGCAGCCTGGCTACTTGAAGCCTTGGCTACATATTTTAATTCTTGCTTTGCAGTATCTGTTGGGGCATAAAGGTACATGGGATGATGTGAGAGAGCCATGCAGGTCTCCTCAGTTTCCTGCAGCCCCTGGTGGGTGTTGTATAGGGATAATGGTCGGGCATCGCTTTGAAACTGCTCTGTCTTGTGATCTCTGCACAGACACCAGGGAAGGGAGGAAGACACGGACCCTTTCCAGCAGGAAGGGGGATCAAAAGGGAGCAGTGATCCTGAGAAGGTGGGAGATTTTGCCAGCCCTTGGATGTTTCTGTTGAAACCATGGAGGGGATGAGACAGAATCTGCATTGTGTGGTTTGTCCAAGCACAAACAAATGTTCACCCGGTACCTCTTAAACATCCCACTGACGGGCACCTCCTCCCCTTAGCTCTCTGCAGGACTCTCAAAGGGAACGATGAGCAGCTCTGCTGCAAACCCAAAGGTCTCCTGAAGGAGGCTGCCTCTATAAGCACCAAACCAGGGTTTGAAACGTGGGTTTAAACGTCAATCTGATCTGCCTTTAAAGCCTTAAAACACACGTGTGTGTGTGTTGTGATCCTGCTCACTCAGCAGAGATTTGCTCCACTGAAAATGAGCCTGAAAGTTGATGAGAGCCCCTCATTAGGCCTGAAATAGCCCTTTGCAGTGTGGGACTGTCTGGAATAGGTATCATATGAAAAGGAACAGTCACAGCACAACAGAAATGAACTGAGATCATGCCTGCACTTCAGTCCTGCCACAGGTGCAGAGGCTGCTTGGAGACGTTGCTTTGCTCATGATGTGCATCACCCAGGACAGCAATGCTTTGGCACTTCCTCTTCTGGAGACCCAATACCAAAAAAATACATAGAAAAAGTGGATACAAATTGGAGAGATAAGAAACAAGGGTGAGAATTGCACTGGAAAAGATGCAGTGAGTGCAATCTGGAAACTGTGAAAAGAGACAGGATTCTGGCAGCTGCAGAAAAAGGGCAGAGATTTTTCCTCAGTTACCTGTAGCTGGGTGAAATGTAGAGTTCCTGCTGTGAAAGTGCCACAGTAGTGATTCATTCCACTGCCTTCAAAGAGGGAGCAGCGACTATCTTTTATTTCCAGCCTCCCCTGGTACCGTGTGTGGGAAATGCTGTTGACACTGTGGCAACCAGGATTTCATGCTGTTAAGGTTTTGCTCTGTGCTAATGATAAATCTCCTCTCTCCTTGGTCACTTTGTAGGGACAGAAAACATGCCTGGGCATTAAGCACAGTTTAACGTCAGTCAAAACTATCTGAAAATATATTTTTCTGCTATAGAACATAAAAATATTATCCTTCTGGCATGTCTCCATGAGAATATTAAAAATAGCTTACTGAGTTAGTCTGTGAAAATCACTAATATAATGACTTGTGTGTCTTATTTCATTAATGAAGGAAGTCTAATGCTTTGCTTTAATGTGATACTGCTGTAAATCAGTAAAGAATATTTTTTGAGAAACGCAATCCTATTATTCAAAGATATTTTTGTAGGGTGAAGTTAGAAAGGAACATTTATTGCCATGACTTTTATCCAACTCAATAAGCTATTTGCATCTGAAAACTTCAGTGCTAGTTAAATAAAAGCATGCATCTGCAGCTGGGATGGCATTTGCTTTGCCAGTTTGTTTTATCACTGTTTGTCCAGTGCAGGGGAGAATCTGTTTGGCAAAGAATGGCTTGGAGCTAAATCTTTGCAGCAGAAACCTGTGGCTTACTTAGGGAGAAGTCGGAGCAGGACAAGGCTCCTCTCTTTTCCTGAACAGCATCCAGAACTCAGCAAATCTGGGATGTGGCCTGACTCTGAGACACAGGATTCTGTCCTGTTTCCAGTCTCCAATTGTTTGTTAATAAACCCCTGGGTCTGTGGCCATCCCCGATGAATGCACTGAGAACGCAGCCGAAGAGCAGAGGCCCAGTCCTGGCTGAGTCAAGGCAGAGGTTGCTCTATCTCACCCTCCCATCTGCAGCACCAGGAGCCAAAAGAAACGTGGAAAAACAGGGCAATCGCATGGTATCAATTCTCCCACCCAGCAACTGGCAATGCAGGGCTTTCCTTAACCAGGAGAAAGACTAGGTTTAATGACCCCAGTGGATATTTCTTTCACAGATTTGTCTAATTGCCTTTTGAACCCTTGTAAAAGAGGGGATTTGCTGCTTCCTCTGTAGCCTACCGAGGGGTGTAAATCACAGCTCTGCTGCAATAACCAGGGAAACAGGCAGCATTCCTCCCAGCTGCTGCCCCTGCCACCACGCTCTCCAGAGACACAGAGAGAGCTCTCCTCGCTTTATTGCTTACAAAGGCTCCCATGATGGTCTTTGAGGTTAGAAATAGGGTTCTTTAAGATTAGAAATAGGATTCCTATAATTCCTGAGCCCCCAGGGTGCCTCTTGGTTGGCTCTGCCAGGGATTCACAGTTACTTGCCTTTAAGCATCTCTACAGGGTGAGAAGTGGCTTTTGCAGCAGGAGCACAGATGAGCTGAGGAAAAAGGGTCCTCTTAGACAAGAAACAGTGTTTGGCTGTTAGAGCTGAGAGCTGAGAGCGTACACCTGGGAGTAAATGATATGAAACACCACCAATGAGCCTGGAACTAAACATTCCATATCCCCTTTAAATCCACTCAATGATATGGGAGTGATAGGTACATCTGGAGGAAACTTCTCCTGCCCAAAGCCAAGATCAGCTTTCCCTGTCATTCCTGACAAAAGTTTATCCATCCTGTTCTTACAAACCTTCTTTGATGAAGACTGCAACTCTTCTCTGAGCCACCTTCACTCCAGCTCCATCCTGAAGTCCAAGCCCATAAGTCCTAGTCCTACTCAACAGGGAAATGGAGAGTAAAATACTCTGTTTCATTCTGTGGTAGCCTTGTCCAGATTTAAAAAATTATTAGGGTTACCCTGAGTCCAGTTTTCTCCAGACTCACTCTCAGTCTTTGGGTCTTCCCTTGAAGGTTTTATTTTCTAGACTTCTGGTCTTTCTGTCTGTTCTTTAGGCTCTCTTCCATCATCTTCCTTACTGTGCTGCGCAGCAGCACGCAGTGCTCAATCGGAGACTGTGCCCCCGCTGAGCAGAGCAGAGGGTGTAAGAGATTTGTTTCACAGTCTGCACTGCACCAGCCCCGTGCTCACCTTCTCACACCTCCATAGTGCCACCGACCAGCTTGACCTGGCTCGTGATCCAGGTCTGTTTCCACAGAAGAGCTGCAGAATGTTGTGCTTTGTACGTTGTGTATGTGCAATAGGCCATTCCTGACTAATTCTCACTGGATTTCTTTCTGTAAATGTCCTCATGGTTCCTTTTCAAATATTTTCTTGCTGTAATCCTGCTCTGCTGCATGTGTGTGTCTCCTTCCAACTTAGTCTCTTATTTAATAAAATAATTTTCTACTCCACTTTGTAGAAGGACACATAGAAGACAAGGGGACTCCGTGGCATTTAGTGACCCACTGAGAGCTTTTTTCCGTGTGCGCCTTCCCAAGTGCTTTGCATCACCTTGAGCAGTTCCATATAGACCATGTTTTCCCAATAAGCCTTTGAGAATGTCATGTCAGACAGTGTCAACAGCCTTGTTAAATGGAAGATGGATGACATGTTCTGCTTCTTCCCTATCCACAAGTGTCACAGAAGGATTACATTTGACACATTCACACTGGCTGCTTTTTATTTCTTTTCCCTGATTTGTTTCAGTATTTGTTTGTTGGCTCAATTAGTTGTCCCAGTACTTTTCTGGAAATGTAAGTTAAACAAACTGATCTAGGATTTCCCTTTGTCAAAAAAAGATAAGCTTTTTACCATTTTTGATGCCATAAAGAGTGTTACATCTCTATTCCAGCCTTGTGTCTTTAAAAATATGTTTAATTTTCCAGTACCTCTTAGAACATTACAGCAGATGTATATCTCCCAGTTATTGCATAGAAGACATAATTATGTTCATTTGTACCTTGACTGATTATTTGCAAGACTTACTCTTCCTGGGTGGTTGTCCCAGTGTGCGTGTGACAGTTGCTTAGAGATGCATTATCCTGAAACGAAATACACTGATGAGAGGCAGAGGACAGCTCTGGGAAGAGCTGCATGGAGGCTGGAAATTTGGTAATGCCCTTTCAATGAAACAATAAAGCATTCCCACAGTGGAGGTGCCATTGAAGGGTAGTGTAAGTGTGTAACTCAGTGTAGGGGATTTTATAGAGTCTACCCCTATCCATTGCAAATCCTGCTGCTGCTGTTCACTGTGTGTGCTGCTCTCAGAGAAACACAACAGTGATTTATCATAGATTCATTTAGGTTGGACCCTTAAGATCATTGAATTAAACCATCAACCTAGAACTGCCCAAACCTCCATTAACCTATGTCCCTCAGCACCACATCTACACACCTTTTAAATACCCCTAGGGACAGTGGATGCAGGTCAGTTTGCTAACCATATATAGAATAACACACTACAGCTGACTGGGAATATTTTAATAACTTTGAATTTATTTCCATAAAATAGAAGAAATCTAAAGTTTCATCTGTAATTCACTCAGAAAAAAATACAAGCTTGCTTCTTTGTGCCTTTCCAGCACTTCACAGTTTATCATGTACAATGCAAAGCAAATGAGAATGTTACCTTGCTCAGATCAAATCTTCTTTTTATGTCTTAATTTCAGCCTTTGTTTTGATTTAATAAGCTTCTTAATATGCTGTCTTGGCAATAATCTCTCCTTCATCTCCTTCTTGCAGATGCTTTGTAGCCACTTACCTCCTTTAGGTCCCCACGCTTCCTCCCCTCAATGCCTGTGAGGAACTCATGGCTTCACAAGCTTCCCCCTTTCTCTTTGTCCACAAGGAAACTAATACTCCATCTCTGATAAACCTGTGGTACACTTTTCACCTTCTTCAGATATTTTGACTTTCACTTTCTCTGGGCTGCTGTGACTTTTTGTGCTGTGTTTTTTTTTATTTCCTGACTAAAATTGGGGAGTTGGTGACAGAGTCATTCTGGATAACCTTTGCTCATGGATGGGCCATTCCCAGCTGACCTTGAGATGGGGCACCTCGGCAGATGGCTGGGTCTGTGACTCACTGCTCCCATGAATTCATGGGAGATGGGAACAAAGCAGGAGGCATGGAGGCAAGCTGCAGGCAGGGCTATTGTGCCAGGGTGAGGGCTCCAGGAGGGATCCTGCTCCAGGAAAGCTCTGAGTTGTTGAACATCATTTTCCCAGAGTGAGAAGACTGTGCCTGGATACTTGGATTATTGTCATTTTGATTATTACAAAAAAAAAGTACTAAAAGTATTTCCATATTTCTGGGGAGAGACCAGAGGGTTTGCCCCGCTTTCCAAGGAGGAAGGGCAGTGGCAGCCCACAGTCCCTGAGCACCTAGTGGCCCCCAGGGATTTAGTGCCTGGAGCCCCAAACCCCCTCATGCTGAGGTCTAAGGGCTCTCAAGGACTAGATCAGAGCAGGGCCATCAGAGGCCTTCTGCAGTGCTCAGGCTCCCGTGTCTGAAGCTGTCCAGAGGACACAGCTGTCCCACAAGCAGACACACTGGGAGCCATGGGATACCCTGGCAGCCAACCAGTCACTAGTACATCCAAATAATGTCTGGGTTTCCTTGTAAATTAAGAAAAAACTGGTCCATTTCCATGAAACATTTTGATGTCTATGAATCAGCATTTTCCAATAAAATTGTTTCATCAGAAAATTCCCAGTGAGATCCAGCTCTGATAAGGCTGGGAGCATTGGCTGCAGCCCAGAGAGCAAGCCTCAGCCGCAGGGCAACCGTTGAGAGTGATCTCTTCAGGCGGTGACGATTCTGCCTGACCTTTCCTGCAGTGTGACTGTGTGGCCTGGGTATCTGAAATGTTATTTATAGACAGGAGCAGCAAGTGCTGTGGAGACAGTCTCCAGCAGGCCCTCTAGGCAGAAGCTGCAGCTGGACGTGCAAGAGCTGCTGGCAAGGAGTTTGGCCAGTGGAAAAGCCACTTTACAGAAACATGAATAGAAACAAACTCCCTTTCAGTGATAAATCATTCCTGCTGGGGGCTTTGTTCTGTGCATGCACTTCTATACGGCACAGGGATGCTGCTAGCTGTGTGAAATTACTAATAACAGTGGTTTGATCTCCTTGTCTCCTTCCTCTCCCTGGTCTGTTGCCAGAGGAAGACTCGTCATGGAACAGAGAGGGTCTGCCTTCCTCAGGGGGCTGCAGCTCTGGGTATTTGCATTTTATCACATCCCAAGCTGTAAGAATTACTGGGGAGCGATTGCGAGTGTGTGACCAAGGCTCATACAGCAAAGCAGTGTGGTACTTTGGCTTCACCTGGAGCATGAAGCAATGAAATAAACTGAGTCCCTCTCAAAACCATCTGCACAGATTTCCTCGGAGTTTCCCAGAGCTTCTGAGCTCTCTAAGGGCAATTGCCTGAATCAGCCCAAAGTGCAGGAAAGGTCCTGCAGGACTGAAGAAGAGAAAAAAATAAGAACCCAAACCAGTTTTTCCTTAAAAAAATATTCAAATTTTCTTCCCATTAGGAAGTTAGGGCTTGATCTCCTATTAATTACCTGCAGTATACTAGAAACTCACTCTGCTTCTTCTCTGTATAAAGAGGCCATTACAATGTTCCTGCAACTCCAAGTTCTTGTGATTTGACAGTGGATTTTTCCCTTTGTGTACAATATAACAAAGAGATGAAACCAAACCGTAGTGTCTGCTCAAGTCCCCTTCAGGCACCTGTTCAGAAGCCTCTGTAGACTGGTGGAACAACAGCTAAAGAAGAAGACAAGTTCCAGAATTTCTTGTCATTATCTAAATAAACAATCTGAGAGGCTGAAAATGTCTCTCTGAAGAGGAGAAACACCTCAGAGGGTGGCTCTCTGCATCCTTGCTAGAGCCACCACAGCATCTGGAGGAACCTGTAATGTGAGAGCATCAGAAAGAGATGCCTGAAGAAACATCCTCTCCAGTTCAAGGCACGTGCAGGAGTTTGCTTCTCAAGACTGACGTGTAGTTGCTGTTGGACCTGGAACATCCTGAGAAGCCAAGGATCTAAGAGGAGGTTCAGGACCTCCAGTTCATAGAATCATAGAATCATGGTCTAGTGTCTCACCACCCTCACTGTAAAGAATTTCTTTCTGGTGTCTAATCTCATATCTCCCCTCTTCCAATTTTAAACCATTGCCCCTTGTCCTGCTCTAAGGTCTCCCCAGAGCCTTCTCTTCTCCAGGCTGAACACCTCCAGCTCTCTCAGCCTGTCTTCACAGCAGAGGTGCTCCAGCCCTCTGATCATCCTCATGGCCCTCCGCTGGATCTGTTCCAACAGGTCCATGTCCTTCCTGCGTTGAGGACGCCAGAGCTGGACACAGAGCTCCAGGTGGGGTCTCACGAGTGCAGAGCAGAGGGGCAGAATCACCTCCTGAGACCTGCTGACCACACTTCTCTTGATGCAGCCCAGGATGGGGTTGTCTCTCTGGGCCACCAGCGTGCACTGCTGACTCATGGTGAGCTTCTCATCCACCAGCACCCCCAAGTCGTCCTCCTCAGGGCTGCTCTCCAGCCATTCTCCACCCAACGTATTTGTGCCGCAGGCGACAGTGGTTCTGGCTGTGTGGTGGTCCTCCTGCTTGGGCAGAGATCCTCCAGTGGTGAGTGGTGAGTGCACCTTTGGGCAAATCGGGACTTCTTGCTCCTTGTCCCCTCGCAAACACAGAGGCTTACTGCTTGGTGTTTATGGGCATGCTAAAATTTTGGCCAACCTTCTGATGCCATCTCACAACCAACAGTGCCTATATGTCCCGCTCCTTCTTTTTCTTCTCCTCTTTGGCTTCCCTGGTCAGATGGGAGCTGTGCTTCAGGGTGAGCAGTGCTGCACAGCATTTGCTTTCACATTCCCAAACAGTCTTTTGCATCCTGACCAGTTCAGCCGTCCTTGGCTAAACTGCCTACCACCAAGGACAATGTCTATTGTCCTGCATGATACTGGCAGGCCAGAGGAGTGCGTAACATCTGGTATGAGCATTGTAGGACTGTGGTTTTAGGAGAAGCACCCATAAAAGGAACAAACTGAAGTTCATTACCCATTAGGCCAATTAGTGTCTAACATCCACTGCTAACAGCAGTGTGTGCCTTACCCCTAACATCCATCTGCAATTGCAGCTCCAGCCCCTGCAGCTCTGTAGGTTCTGCTGACATCCAGAAGGTTTAACAAGTGCTTGGAAGTGCCATAATCACCCCTGCAGCATCAGGAATATGGTGACAGTGATCAGTGTGATGACAGGAAAGCCAGGCCTTGTGTTTACAGGTGCCCATGCCACCTGGGTAATGTGGAATTGCAGCCACGGCCACAGTGGTGGTTAGCCACCAGATGTATTGTTTGGTTGGTTTTAACACAAGAGAGGAATTATCAGGCTGTGGAAGGCTCAGCCCGATCCCCGTGCCCTGCCCTCTCCATCGCTGTTCAGTGAGCCCATTTGGGGAAGTGGTTTTGGTGTCAGAGATCTTTATTAGCCTCCCTCCATCCCTGTCCCTCTAGTACATCCTCCCATGTGTGACCCCACCTGCAAAACCCAGAAGCCCTCCAGGCAGTGTGGTGAGCAAGAGGCACACAGAGCGGAGCACCTGTGTTTGGAAGGTTTGTAAAGCAGAAACCTCAGCCATACAGGGAGGCAAGACCAGGTCCTGCCCCAGTCCTGTAGGTTCAGAAAAGCCCACTGAAGCAGTCCTGTATTTCTCTCTTGTGTCTCCACTTCATAGCCTCCAGCCCCCATGCAGCAAGATTTAGAGGGATGAGAGAAATAGGACAAAGCAGCAGAGATTTCCTGTATCTTCTGGGAGAAACAATGGGAATGCAGACCCAGGACTGCACCAGTAGCTTTGGAGAGATTTTGCTGCTGTTCATCAGCCTCAGAAGGAACAGCCCTCTCCCTGTGGTGTTCTCTGCGTCCAAGACAGAAACAGGCCTGATTTGGCCATAAACGCATATATAACAAAGACACAGCTGTGAATTTCTTCTTTTCTCATTTTAAAATATATGAGCTGGTTTGTACAACCCCAGTATGGAGCAGCTTTTCCCGTCCGTGGAGCTGTTCTCCAAACACCATCTCAGAGAACTACTGGGAAGCAGCCACAGTGCTAAACATCTGCACAAATGTATTGTGCCAGATGTTACCAGAAGATGATGCGTTGAGTCAGGGTACACATTCCTAGAAGTGCTACCCTTTCAAGCCCTCCCAGAACCAGCCCTGAGAAAGCAGGATCTACCACAAACATGGAAATGGAGAGCAAGGGGTGCGATGGCAGCCTGTCCCTCCCACTTCTTGCACAAAGAGAGTAATTGGGCACACAAGGGAACACGGTGGCAGAGAGACCTGTTGTGGCAGGAATGTCCATGGAAGGGGGGAACTAGCCCTAGCCAGCCCCACATAGCCAGCTCTGAGCAGGTCTCCAACAGAGACCTTCCTGGCTGTGGGAGGAAGCCACAGTCCTTCCTCCCGGTCTCCCCAGTGCCCCCCAGCTCTCCATGGGGTCTGCAGTTCTGGCTGCACTGCCAGCACGTGAGACCTGACCAAGCAGCAGCATGGATTGAACTTTCCAGGGATGGACACCTGCACTGTCACCTCCAGACCCAGAGCACCAAGGGTGGGCATGACTCCTGGAGGAGTCTGTCACCCTGTGACAGTGCCCTCCCAGCTATCCGAGGGACCCCCACACCCAGGACCAGACCCCTCTCCACATGGGGAGCCCCTGGTCTGGGTCTGCCTTCTCACAGCAAGGGCTTGTTCCCAGGAATTTCACCCTGGGCTGCCCCTACTGATGACAATTTCCACGAAGTTAGCTAAAAAAAGAGCTTGCAATGCACCGTGGAGAATGTCAGGAGGATTATGTGGTGCCGTGCAGTTTGGGTGCTGTTCCTCTGTATATTGTGCAGAGGTCAGACAGCTCAGAGCAAAGTGCCTCAGGGTTCACACACACACACGTGCACGTCCACACTCACAAACACTTGCACACACAGACATGCACATACAACTTACATACTTGCTTTCCTTGTTGTCTCTTAATTTAAAAAGTCATTCAGAATGAAAATATGTTTCCTCTTTGTGAATGGATAAATCTAACACAGATGGTGCATTAACTGGAAACATCCTTGTTCCAGGATGTTCGTATATTCATTCCCTTCAAGGAAAGAAGGCACCATTTATGAGCATTGCTCCAGCGTTCCTCATCTCTACAGCTTGGTGATTTCCCAGTAAAAGCTCTAACAAGTCATCACCTCTTCCTCTCTTACCAGTGCCACGAAAGCATGGGTTTAAAGGCTCTCAGTGAGGCATTGGTTAGAACTTGCTGATGTGGAGCAAGGCTGTCTTTGTATTCGATGTAGTGAAGTTTACAGCACTTTGTGCCTCCTTGGGGTTTGTTGCTCCAGCTGCGAGCGCTGAGGCAACCCAGTATGGAGCAAGGGCCAGAGAAACCTTCCCAGCTGTTTCTGCATAAATGTGTCATTTCCTTTGACATAAGAAGAGGATCTTTTGGAAGGAACCAGTGCGTCCCAGCTGAAAGACTCGAAGTTCTGGAGATTGCAGTAAGTTCCTAGGTAAACTGGTTTAATAATCTAACATAAATTCAAACGATGCATAAATTTACAGGTGTAAATCGCAAAGTTTCCAGCAACTCAAAAGCTGAGGAACTTTAGTCCCGGGAGGGGGCAGTTTGTAAAGCTCGGACATGATATGTTGTTTTTATTTCCCCCCAAACCTTTTCCCAGAAATAAATTAAATTCACCATGAGACACCTACCAGCCTCTACAGGAAAAAAAATATCTGGAATATTCTGGGAGAGGGGGAAGTATGGCAAAGTCTGACCCCAAAAAACCCTGTAGGTGGCAGGTGGGGGCACTGTCAGTGCAGGAGCCACGAGTCAGTGTAAGATATTAATGGCTATTTAAGCCTCATTTCTTAGTCAATTTTTCTATTAGGCTAGCTTATCTAGGGACTTCTTGCAACAGGTGTCCCTCCCTACCATTCCCTGTTAGATTCTCACTTGGGTATGTGCCTGCTTCCTCATTATGATGTTGTGGGTATTCCCATTACCTCCAGAAACACCTAGTCCTTTCCAGAATCCACCTGATTTTTGGTGTCAGTGAGATCAAATTGCTAGTGAGTCCTGCAGGATAAACACATGTTGAGCAAACCCAGTGTTATTCTTGCAAAAGGATATTTTCTTTTTGTGATTTCAGGGCTATCAGGTTTTACACCACAGGTCACAGTTTCAAAAACAAATGCTCAGATGTCATTTATATGCCATCCATTAGGCTTGATCATGAATTAAGAAATGTGTCCTGGATTGAACGTTACCCTTGACTAGCTACATCTCAAAACTGGCTACAGAGAAGAGGGAGATGATGCTAAGTGCAACCTGACCACAGGTGCTCTGAGCAATGGTCTCAAGAATGTGCAAATCATGAAAGCAACACAGAAATAGCCACAAATGTCAATCAGATGAAACACAAATGCAAACTGAACATGAAAAAAGATCAGTGCTCTTTCTCCAGTGGAGCAGGGAGAGGAAAGCTTAGAATCACTGCCATGCTTTGTTTATTTAATCACAGACATGGTTACAAGGGAAGGACAACAGGCAGAGCCTGGGCACGAGTGCTAACGCTGGTCTGAGAGGAGGGTGAGGAGACCCTGTCTCCTGGAGACTCAGTCCTGCTGGGTGCTGAGCAATGGTCCTGACCAGTGGGGTACTCAGCCCCACCCCAGAAATGGACCTAAAGAAGACAACAGCACCTCAGCACCCCTCAGCACTTCACAGCACCAAGGCTGCCATAAGGAGCAGGATTGGGTCACTCGTGGAGGCATGGGAGGAACCAGTTCAGAGTGGAGTTCCACATGGAGGTGGAAAAACAAGAGGGATCAAGACGCATGGCCGTCCCCGTTTCATTTTGATTTCTGAAAGATGAAACGAAGCAGCATCTTTGTGTCATAATGAGATTAAAATTGTTCTTAGAAACATCTTAAAAGATACATGGAAAAGAAACAGGCATGACACACATATCCCCACAGCGAAAGGGTGTGAAGGTGATTACACAGAATTGGGCATGGGTAGAAACCAGCAAACTGGTCAGGGACACCATGGGGGAGAGGAGAACTGACTCCAGTCTATCAGCTACCATACCCACCCTGTATGTGATGTCCCCATACAGCAGAAAAGGGAACCCCACCCTGGAAACATGGTCAGCCCCCCCATAGAATCCAGTGTGATTCTGAGCTGGAAGGTGGACTTGGGACTTGACATGAGAAAACGGGACTCAAGGTCACTCTCGGGCAGCTGGGTAGGTGGCTAAAGGAGGCAAAAGCCAGCCTGCCTATGAGATGAGTACTCTTCAGGGTGGGCCTTTTCTATCTGAATGCATCCCAGGGTGTTAGAAACTGGGAGAAAACAGCTCTGCGATGTAACCCTCTCTTGACAAGCCAGGTCCTTTACCCTGCGAAGTGCAGCTAGTCAGGGCCAGGAGCCAAGGGCAGCGCTGATCATGAGGTGTCAGGAAATGTTTGCCATGACATTATCCTTAAAATAACCCTTATAGACTTTTGCTCAGCAAAGAAAGGTCCAATACAACCTCTTGGTGCACAAAGCAACAGTGACCCCCAAGGAAATAGGATGGGTCACTCCATGAACTCCCATTAAAATGACAACTGGTCTGCAGATGGCCAGTGGGGAACAGAGTGGGACCAGGGGCCAAGGCAGGGTCTTCATCCTCTGCCACCACCCCTTTGATTACTCAGCCAGACTGAGGGTTTGTGAGAGGTTTGGAACACGCAGGGAAGTGGGTTCTCCCCTGTCTGTCCGAAAGGAAGAAAGAGATCCCAGACGACAAGTGAATGTCTCAGCGCCTTAATAGAAAAGTGATGTGTGTGGTGCCTGTGTAAGGGAGATGCAGCGCAGAGCTGTGTTATGGAAATTTTGCTCTGTGACAAATATGTTATGAATGACTTGTCTTGAAAACATGCCAACATGTAGGTGCTGCTATCACAACATTCGATGACTTTAACTTACTGTGAGCGTTCTTGTGATAAATCATGGAAAACCTTGCTTGTTCTATCTTTAGTCACTGCAATGTTTCACTCTCACAAGTCACTCACAGCTCTAAAAATACAGTTTATATCATTGGATTCCTGGAATTCTTTTAGTTCTTACATTCTGATTTAAGTGGCATTAAAGCTGGGCTGTGCAGTTCAAGGCTGCAGGCTGATATTTCATTGTGGATTAGGTATCACCTGGGTTCAATACAGTGTTTGCAATATTTATTTGATTTGGATCCAAAGGTAATTTGGAAAATCTTCCTGTAGATACACCTCTTACCTGGCTATGTGGAACAAGGGCTAGATTTTGTTTGGGACTAGATAGTAATTTAATAACCATTCCAATACAGATTTAAACTAAAACACATGCTCACCACAAGGACTGAGCAGAGACTATGTGGGGTTTTCTCCCCCAAACCTGTAGGTGTCTTGCCTCTACTAGCCTATGCGCTGTGATGTGAGGACTTCTAGGTCAGACATATCTCTCTCTTTTTTTTCTTTCACTCACATGTCTTTCATAGCAGTTATTGATTCAGAAACACCAACAGCAAGAAAGTCTTGACCTCCCACCAGCCCTTCTGGATTTGATTACTAGCTCACCAATGGCTGATAGTTTGAGCAGACTTTAATGCTTTCTAATTTTCCTTGATAGGGACTATGAAGCACATTACTTTTTTTTTTATCCCAACTGGCAGCTCAACAAAGCCCAGCAATAAAAAGCTCCATTTGTGTAATAAACTGTTGTACAATCTACTACTTATGAACACAGGCCTTGAAAATGTGCAACCTTTCTGCACATTACACTAAACACAAACCAGATGGGTACTTTAAAATCCTCCCCTTTGTTGCAGGGGGCTAAAGGAGCTGGTGGTCAGAAGGTCGATTTCACTACACAAATAAACAGAAGAGTTTAACTACATTATTTTCCAAAATCAGCAATGGGAAACCTGTATGGAAACATTATGAGCAGTTAACAAACATGCTGCTGAACCGGAGTAGGCAGAAGGGGAACCCTCTAGCTCCCTAACTGCAGTATCCAGTCAGTGGCCTCTGGCCAACTACGTGTGGTCTAGATCCATCACCTGCCATGGGAGCTCTGACACCCAAACTGGACACGTAACTGGAGATAAATTAATCTCTTCTCTAACGGATGTCAGGGCTGGTCACCTAGAGTCTGATAGTAACTGGAGAGTAATGGGATGCTCCAGAGGGGACTGAGCCAATCCTGGGCAGAGATTATGAGGCAGAGAAACCTCATCAGATCAGACAGGATGTCTCACACGTAGATAACTCTGTAAGTGAAATACATCTCACTGTCAGAGTCCTAGAGCAGGGGACATGGGACAGTACTTGTGAACCAAGGATTTTACTGTCTCTGGAACGTACCAGAGGATGCCTACTCCTCACACACTGAGAAAAGGAGGTGTACTTAGCTCCCACATGTCCTCTGACCTCTCTTCTTGTGATTGTGTTATCATGAAATTCTTTCTGAAATCCACCTGTCCAAACTGGTGTTGGGAGAGGTGTGTGACCAAAGTCCTCCACTGTGCCTGCATCCTCACTGCCTTCTCCACTGCTGGGAAGATGTACAGAGAAATCACTACCTTTGGTCACACACAGAGAATGAGCAGGGTAAGAGCAGTCATTATGCAAGCCAGAGAAGACAACAGTTGTAAGCTGTTCCCATGGCATAGCTACCACAAATAAAGTACAGGTGTGCAGGGTGACAGGATGGCATCAGATGGGATGGGGTGGGCTGGAAGCTGTTACCAGCTGAAGAAAATGATCCCAGGAGAACTAATGCTTCAGATTGTTACTACTGGCCCTGACATCAATATCTGAGAGGTTTCAGAAGGATCTGGGAGGGAAAAGCAGTTTATGGATCCCACGGATCCAGCGTTTAAACCCAATGTAGAGGGGGCTACCATGTATCCAGTACTCAGCCAAAGGGCATGAACAATGGGTAGGGTAGGAGATCTTGGCAGATCTTATCTCTAATCCCAGTGTCAGTAGTGACTTTAGGAAGACCCACAGGCATGTTTGCCTTAGGCTCTTCCAAGACAACAGTTCACAGCTCTGCCCAGTTCAGGCCAGTGTGGACCAGAACTTGGTAGGAGTAGTTGTCACTAAGCATATAAACACTATGGGCTTGGGATTTGGGTAAAAGGGCAGTCTGACCATTCCAGGGGGAGAAAACTTCCAGGGGTTGGGGCTTACAGCTGGGCAGGCGATGTCAGGATTCCTGCTTGTTGTAGGGGCAACAGTCTTCATTTACCTGGGCCTATGCATGCAGTCCTGGGTCTTAGTAGGTCCTGCTGAATGGGCTTTCTGCTTGCTCGAAGGTGATTTATTTTTACAAATTTAAATGAAATCCCCTGAGCCATTTTTGAGTAATACTAGAGTTAAAAAGACTATTTTCCTATTTAAAAATATTCTAGCTAGACTGTTGTTATTAAATCAAAGTTAAGTCAAATAAAGACTCCAGTTTGAAAGTTCAGACTCGGGCAGGAGCTAGTCCTCACTGAGGAGCCATGCCTTTGACAGACAGATGTCTGTCCAATGCCCATCAAACCACCACAGGCCACCACCCCATGGAAAGAGCAGGGTGTAGGGGCTAGATCCTGCCTGGCTGAGGTGTGCACACCCTATACCCTCAGGAGATGGGGTACAGCAGGGCAGGAGGAGGTAGAGATCACACACCTTGCACTTCCTTCTCCTTCATATATAACGTTAGTAGCAGATCTGACATGAGTTAGGTTCTCCCTTACATACCCTGGGAGATCCCTAAAAACAACAGATGGCAGTTGCATTTGTTTCACCCAACTCACTCCTAGGCATTCCCTCCTTCAGTGGCATAATTCCTGGGCTGCATCCCTGGCAGTGTGGGCAGCAGAGCGAGGGGGGGGAATTCTGCCCCTCTGGTCTGCTCTGGGGAGAACCTACCCGGTGCTGCCTCCAGCTCTGGGCCACCAACATCAAAAGCACATGGACCTGTTGGAGCAGGGCCAGAGGAGGCCACGGAGATGCTGGGCAGGCTGGAGCCCCTCTGCTGTGAGGACAGGCTGAGAGAGTTGGGGGGGTTCAGCCTGGAGAAGAGAAGACTCCAGGGAGACCTAAGAGCCCCTTCCAGTCCCTCAAGGGGCTCCAGGAAAGATGGGGAGGGACTCTGGAGATCGCAGGGCAAAATTCTTTGGTGTGATGGTAGTGAGAGCCTGGCCCAGGTTGCCCAGAGAAGCTGTGGTTGCCCCATCTCTGAAGGCGCTCAAGGCCAGGTAGGACTGCTCTGGTGGGACATGTCCCTGCTGAAGGCAGGGAGTGGCACTGGATGATCTTTAAGATCCTTCCCAACCTGAATAATTCTGTGATTCTACAATTCTGTGATTCTATAATCTTGGATGCTGGGTGCTTGCTCTCTCTTGCTGCTTATCCATGGGGTGAGGGATGAGGGTGGGAGCGGTGAATACACCTGTAGAGTGTATTTTCCTTGGGTGTAGGCTATGAGGAGACACTGACATATTGCTTTTTCCTCACAGAAATCCTAACTATCAACCCTTCACCCTGTGGTGGGAGGGTGGTATAGAAGATCCCTGTTGTGACAACACAGGAAATGGCACCAAGCAGGACCTGGAGGTTCTGCTCTTGTCGGGGTCAAATCTGCTTAAGGGCTCCACAGTGCCCTACCACTAGGTAAGGCAGCCTGTGGGGCCATGGGATGCCTCCCTCCCTTTTTGTCCCCCGGGTGCTCATCAGGCTGCTCCACCAGCAGGAGCAGGAGCTGTCACACCAGGGAACGTGACATCAAAGGCAGGCCTGGGTGCCACACAAGATGCATGACATTTGGTGGGCCCGCCAGCTCCTGAGATGTTGTGAGATGAAGGGAGCCGGCTGTTCTCAGATGGGGATGGAAGGAAAAGCCGAGCCTTTACACTGTCTAAATGTGTCAAAGAAAGGGAAAAGCAGCAAAAGGAGGAGAGCAAAGGACTGGAGAGATGCCCAGACTGTGGGGGGCTCTTCTCACTTAGAGACTCTGCAAACAGCCCAGCATAGAGGGGCTGCAGGGGTGAAGCTATGCTGCAGTGGGCCACCAAACCAGCACCCTGGGGGGCAGGAGCCCCCAAAACAGGGCAGATCCTGGAAGTGCTGTGGAGCTCGGTGCCATTGGTGTCTGCTGATTGTGCTCAGAGGGAGCTTTTGCCTATGGGCCCCTGGAGATGGTTCTTTTTTTACCTTCCCATAACAAAAATCACCTGGGAAAATGGATGCAAAAAAATAAGGATGTGAAAGCTACAGGGAAATGTGATTTTTATACATCACCAAATAGTCTTAACTCTACCCCTTTTACAAGCCCAGGGCATGTTTCCCATTGTTATCATATTATCTGAGATAGGCTTTGACATCTGAGACTCTAGAAAAGAAGCACCCTCGCTGGTGTGACTTATTCTGGCTATGGGCAGACTCTAGGCCTGGCTCTCTGCTGTGTTACTCCAGTCTGACACCAGTACATTGCCACAATGACATCATTTGGATTATTTCTGATTTATAGTGATTGAGAAAAATTGGGTCCTGTACAATAATGCAAACAATCAAAGACACAAAGCAAAAATAGTGCCTTCGAGCTGCACTTTCACATTACACAATATTTTGAGTACTTAACATTGAAAGTCTTAGAGTGCAGAAGACGAATTTTCTTCATTTCATATATTATACAGCTGCCTGAAAGAAATGGCAAACAACTCCTCAGCCTGAGCATGCCTTGCACAGGACAGAATGGGTTTTTCTGTCCATTTGTTTTCTACCAATAGATATCCACTGAAACTCAGATCGACATCTGCCGGGAAGACTAGTGTCTGGACCCCTGACCAAGGAACCACAAATGACCCTGGCAGAGGCCCTGGCAGATTCTGCTCTCTGATACAAAATTGCTCTCTGAAGCAATTTTGCTGAAGGCAAGGTTATCTGAAGCATCATTGCTCTGTGCGAGCAGAACGGGCCTATCAGCACCTGTACAAACAAAATACCCTCTCCATTTCTTCTGCACTGATCAACTTCACATCACCCTAAATCCCCAGCAAACCCCATGGCTACAGTCAGAACATCAGTCTTTTCAGCCAGTATTATACCAAACACTCGGATTGCAAAGAACTTGGTAACTGCCTCAAGCCTGGCAACAGCATATAAAGTTGACCCAGAAATACTGAACCGAGGAGGCATTTCCATTCATTCTTAAATTGTTTCCATCAGAAGTAGCTTCAAAAAGCACCACACATAAAAACAATGATGAGTCACAAATCCAACATTTATCTAATCTCACTTCTCCTCTTGACCCCACTGGTGAAAGAACTTACCGTTCTTCCGCTCCGCAAAGGGTGGTGGCTGGAGCTTGGTGCCATCTCTCACTTCGCTGGTGGCCTTTTCTCTGGATGCCTTTTCTTCTTCATTTCCACTTGGTGTACTTTTGTGGTCTGAGTGATCCTGTTTGATCACACCATTCATCCCCGTGCCTGAAGGGACTGGTCCAGACTCTGGCTGCTCCACTTTGGATGGTCAGGTAGAGAAGCAGACACCAAAGAAACCTCTGGAAGAGAAGAGGATCGGGTAAGGATGAAGTCACCAAACAGCCTTTGGAACAGTGAACAAAGACTGGCATTTGTGAAACAATCAGACCACAGACAATTACTCCATCTGTTCCTCTGTGTCAGAAGGAGGATTCCCTATTGCCTGCTTGATTCAGTTCACCTTGTCTGCTGGGTCTGCATCCTTGGCTGCTTTGCTGGAAGAATTTCCACCCATAAGCAAAGAATATTTGCAGAAAGCCAGGGGTCTTATGAAAAAACACAGACATGGGGCACCCACATGAGAGAGCTCTTGAACTGTTAGAAATACAGAACAGATCTACAAATGAGAACAATCTCCTTTTATATAAGGCTCTGGTTTACTGAGAAAACTGGATGACAGAAATAATTCCGCACGACCCAGAACAGGCTGCTAATTACATGATGCAGATAGCAAATGACAAATAACAAATACCAGCTAGCTGTTACACTAGGAATTGTACAAACACCCTGAAAAAATTATCAAATCAAAGTTTTGATTAACACACACGGTAGGGTTAAAGCTTTTATGAAGAATTCAACCAGATTATGTAAAAATTTTTGAGAGGTTTTGAAGGATGAGAAGAGTTGGTTGTTTGTTTCTTTACCACATTGTTCTACTCACAGATTTATGTGAGGTTTAGGGTCAAAATGCATCAGGAAATTCTGCAAATTCAGGTTGTGCTTCTACAAAACACCTGGGCAAGGAGGTGCTTTCCTTGATGACACTCATATCCCATCAGAAACAGGGAGGGGAAGGACTCAGCTCACACCAAATGCCTTTGTGGGACACAGGCACATGACCCAGGAGGAGTTGCTGATACTAAGCACAGAAGAAAGCTACAAGGACCGTTTCAACAAAGCATTGTCCAAAAAAAAATCTCCAGATGCTAAGTGAAAGTGAATGCCTGTAAGAATCAGCACCAGCTCCTAATGAGTCCCATCAGGAAAGAGCTGAGGAGAGCTAAAAAAGGTCATTTGTACAGAACAAGAATAGAAAAGTGCAAGATTGACTCAGTGATAAAATCTGATTTAATACAAAAAAGTTACCAATTTACTGTATAAGGAAGTAAGAATAGTGCATTGTATATGATACCATCTCCTCTGTGCTACATGTGCCAGGACCGTTTCAGACCCCTCTTCCTACCCTGCACCAGCAGGGATTTTGCCATCTGATGTCTCATCCCAACCCATCTCACTGCCCAGCCCCACGGGCCCTAACCCTTCTCCATGGCTGTGTCCCACCGCCTGTGGGTCAGACACTGTATCCTTCTGACTTGCTTTACACCATGTTTCACCATGTAGGGTGCCCATGGGGTGCCAGGGAGGCCAGGAGGAGGTGCCTATCAATTTATTCTTTTGCAGATGGGACATAAACCTGTCCTTAGTGCATTGCCTGGGACAGGCTGTGTCCATACCCAGCCCATGTCCATGCCCAGCCCTTCTCTCTGGTCTCTGAGACAAAATGCAGAACCACACTTGATCCAAACTCAAGGGGCTACCTGAGAAAGCCCCACAGCAGACCCTCCCTTCTGTTGTGTGTGTCCCAGCACTGCTTCTCCACTTTCTCCACTGTTTTTATGGTCCTTACCCCATCTCCTGTGCTCAGCTATTCCTAACAAAGTCTGACGTGCTGCCACTACAGGTGGAACTACCCCTGCAGGCATCTAGATAGGCCAGGGCTGTGTTGTGTGTTACATATTTGAATTGTCAGTCTCAGTTTCCACCTCTGTTTGATCATTTTTAGCTCCCTCAAGTAGCTCATGGTCTTCTTTTTAGTGGTGCAACTGCTACACGATGCCCCATCGCCACTGCGAGGGGCCACCAGTCTGCTGCACACCCACCCACTGGTGCCTGTAGGGCTGCAGGACCATGTTGGCACAAGCAGCATTAGCCCTTGAGCCATCTATTTAATTCATGGCTAACGCGGAACATGCAACAAGTGTTTACATTACTATTTTTAAATGTATTTTTTTAACTCTTAGAAGTTGCTGATATGATACATCTTTCCAGTGGAAACAGTGGGTGATGATAGGACAATCCAGCAAACTGCATCTGCTTACAAAAATGAGACTTTGTTCAACTGAACACTAAATCTTTGATAAATTAGTCAGGGCTTTGGTGACGTACATGTTGAACCAATATGACAGTTTTATATGGATTATGGTTATTAATGTTTTTGAAAAATAGAGAGCGTGAGCCAGACATCCAATGCCGGAGCTGCAAGACCACCAGCAGAGGCAAGAGTCTTTCAGGAAGGCTTCTTACAAGGCGCTGTGTACAATCTTTTTGCACTCAGAGCATATGCAACGTTTTAATTTGCAGTGACTGCACCAGGGTCCTCGCTGTCTGAGCCAGGAGGTCAGGCTGCAGCCCCGCAGACACATGCTTCACAACACACTCAAGTACCACTGGCTCAATGCTGTATTTTTTTCTGAAGTCAAATTTGGCCTCAAAACATTCCACATTGTTCATTCGCTTCAGCCTGAACTGATTGTATTTACAAAGCTTAAGCACACTTTTGAGCCTCAGAGCACATCTCCCATGAACCACTGCTGCCAACACATAAATTGTGAGACTATACACAGTACAGACCATGCCCCATCTCTCTCTGCCTATAAATACTAAATTCACAAAGATGGGCTACCATGAAAGCTCATGGCTACTTCCTTGTAAGACCCCAGAGCAGATGCTGGGTTTACAAACCTACCTGTTTCTGTTGAGAGAGCAATGTACCACAGATGAGGATCAGCTTCACTTCCCCTTAGATGTGCTTGACCACCCATAAAGTCCCAATGGGGCTTGGCTATGTCTCTTTCCCAAAGACTTTGGCTCACACATAAATCCAGGACCTTCTGTGAGAAGCCTCTGGTCAGGGAAGGGGCACCACAACCACAGTCTAAGACCCCAGCCAGATCTTTTCCTGGGCTAAGTTGGTGCAGGTCCTCCAGGATCAGACACTTCATCTCATATATAACTTGTCAGGAAAAGGCACAGGTTTCCTGGCAGATACAATGTCTGCATCCCACTGCTATTTCCCAGCGTTCTTCATGCCAAAATGGGGGCATGGGAACCCAACTCTTCAGCTTTAGTGGAGAAGAGAAGAGAGAGAAAGTACAAGGGGCATGAAGAACCGTGGTCCATGAAGCCTGGAGCTGGATGCTGGGCTTGGTAATGAGGGAACCTGGGCCCTATGTCAGCCTTGAGTCCCTGGGACACGGGCCAGGCTGGATGAACTCACTTTATCCTCTGCTCGGTGCCACTGCAGTCCTACAAATGCACCTTAGCAATCAAAAAAGAAAGAACACAAAGGAGGTGGATAGTCTGTCTGTCACACTAAGCATGCAGTGCTCCAGGTTTGGTCCTAGTGACTGGGCAGAGACCTCCAGCATCCTCTGAGATCCCCCCGCTCAACTGGCAGGTACAATGCAGAGCCTAGGTCAGCTGGACCTGAGGTACCTCTACAGGCTTGAGACCCCCATGTTTAGGCACCTGGCTCCTGCCTGTGCCCTGCATGGGCTTGGGCACAGAACCCCAAAGGCACTTTGCTGCTAACCTTTTGAAATGGCTTGATGAATGATACTTCCATGAGGCTGGCTCCCACTTAGGTTACCATGATGTAGCTTTGATGATCCACACAGTTATTCCCCACCAGCATGGATCCATACTTCTAATCTTCACTTTCTACCTTCTCATCTTTTCCCCTGAGCCACCTACTGCCTGCCCCGAGATGGGAATGAGCATGGATTATACTTCCTCAGATACTGGATCATCTAAATCCTCCCCTGCTTTCCTGTTTGCTCTATCAGGGGTTGAAGTGGAAGTAAATATGTTTCGCTCTAATGCATGTGCAGTGCCTCTTAAGCAATCATGACCTTCCATAAAACTTTAAATACGCAGAGAAAAACCAGGAGAGAGATGTTCAGAGATGCAGTTCGGCCTTATCAAATTCTTCACGTGTTTGTTGTGGTGTGTTTGTATTCCTGGGCTTCTGCTTGCAGGAATGTTGCTGATAAAACCATCTCACTAAACATGGACTTTGTGTGTTTTAGCTGATGTTTACAGTGCCCAGACAGTAGGAGTATCTCTGGATTCCCTGTCTTGTTGTAGATGCTGATCAAACCCTGCCACGTACAAGCTTGTGCCTGGTTCTCCTTAGACTCATGTCACGTTTGGCAAGGCAGAAGACTCTGACCACTTGCCCCTGCACCCAGAAAAAGAAGAGACCTTTGCTTCTCTGAGATCATCATGGGGTTGCCAGGGAATGCACCACTGCTATTATCTCATTGCAGATGATATCCCTGTTGGACAATTCCACTCACTGAACGCCCTCATGCCTCTCAAGGGACATAGAAAGTGATGTGATGGTGCTAAGGGCAGCGACACAGCACCCACAGGCTGTTTCCCACAGATCTGCACATTCCTCCTGTGCCCTGGAGAAGTGACCTGCTCACCTCTTCAGCCTCCATGTAAGGAGCTGCAGCTCAGGAGGAGCACCTGGAAAGGCAGCCAGGGGACTTCCCTAGTGGATGGAAAACAAACCAAGGAAATCTGCCACAAGTCTGGGTACCCACCTCCACCAACAAGCAGCCCCACCCACATTTTTGTGAAACCCCTCTGTGGAGCCAGTGCCAAGACGAAGTGAACAGAGCTGTGCAAGCATGATGCCGTGAAATCTTCACTCGAGGCAAATTCAGCTAGTATTTGGTCACATTGTGATCCCCACACTCAGCAAGATTTGCCAACTGCTCACACCCCCAGGGGTTTTGGGATAGTATCTACTTCCCAACCTCCAAATTCCCAGTCTTGATATCTGCTCCAAGCTTCCTAAAGGCCATGGAAAGTGGCAGCTGTCTTCATCCAGCACAGTTCCTGGCCTTCAGTCTGGGAAAGATGATGAGAGATAGGGGCTGTTCTCAGAGAGCATCCCAGCTCTGGCCGTAGACCCATCCCCTCAAGCTGTTTTGAAAAGGAGTGATTTTTCTTTCATTTTTCATAGAATGAAACTTTGAGTGGAGGAAACCAGTAAAAGAACTGGTGATCAGGAAAAGGGTTATTACACAAGTAATGGGTTATGCTCCCAAGATCCACTTCTCTGACTGTCTTCTAAATAGGCTGAGAATATCTGAGAGAAAACCAGACCGACAAATTGTATGCTTCTGAAATAATTGATCTTAATGTAGACTCACAGGAGCCACCAGGGCAAGTTCCCGGAGAACTAATTCCTTGCTTGTGCATCCATGTCCATGGCACAATCTGCTGGCACCCAAGGGTCCATCTCAAGATAAGGACTCCCTTGTGCTGTTCTGTGAGCACAGGATGATACTGTGACCCCTGCAATGTAATTTAGGGTACTGTAGTAGCACCTAGAAGCTAATTTATTAGTCTGGAAAGGACATCCCAAGCAGAGCATTACAGGTGATGTCATGTAGTGGTAGCAAGGGAAAACAAACACAGAAAATGACAGAATTGAGAACCTTGAATGGGTATGGTTTGAAACAATGGCACATGGTGATCATCACAAGAAAGTGAGGCTGCCAGGGCTACAGGCTGGCACAGTGATGTAGCTGGAGCTTAACATTTTGTCAGGATGTGTCTCCCTGGAAGGCAACCACCTGAAGGGCTGTCCCAAAGAGCTGGACATCCCAAAGAGCTGTCAGCACTCTTTGTCCTCCTGCTGCAGTGCTGAAGAACTGAGGCTCCAGCTTCCTCTTTTCCTTGCCCTTGTGCCCACTGCCAGCCTCTCTGATCGGACCCAGAGCACCAACAGTCTCCAAATGGCATTCATTGCAGCACTGATTGCAGCCGCCAGAAGAGATGTGCCCTCTGGAGAGCCCACCAGTGTGAGTAAGCTTGGTGCTGAGATAGGGTGGAGAGGATCCCCCTTTTATGCTCATGGCCCTCAAGTTTTGATGCTGTCTTTTATGGCTCCTCTGCACAGGCTCTGCACTGGCACAGAGGCAGCCCCAGCTCCTGGCACCATCGAGGGAAAGACGTCCCTGCAGCCAGCACGCTGCTAAGGGGACCCATCCCCGCAAGGGGTGTGAGTGATGGATGGCGGTGTAAGGGATGGATGGCGGTGATAACACTGGGACATTGTGCTCTGCTCCAGACACACACAGCAAACACTCCAGAGGGAAAGGCGGAAAAACAGAGTAGTCCACATAGGGTGAAAGAATGAAAGATTTTTAAAAAGGAGCACAGGCTGCCTGGGCAGCTAGACTGCAGGAGGCATAGGGGTAAAATTTCACTTCACTTCTGGATGGAGAGAGGACATGTCTTTACATCAATGTGCTGGGAGTCTGAGCACTCCAGCTGTCCCAGCTCTTGCCCCTATACAAAGCTTATTCAGGACTAGCCGTGGCAGCAGCATTGAAGGTATAGAGGGCAGAGGCAGGGCTGGTACTTTGCCCATCCTGCAGATATTGTGCTGCCTAATGCCACACAACATGATCCCCATGGAGGCTTCAGCACTTTTCCCCATTGCCCTGTGCTGATCCCCGACTCCTGTGAGCAAGCTCCTTCCGACCGAAACCGGTCTGCTCTCCCATTCAGAGCCTCTGTCCAGACTGAGGAAGAGATGCAAATACCAAAGCTACAATCCAGCTGCCTGCAGTCCCCAGAAACGTATGGAGAAGTTGGGTTGGGAACTGAACCCCAGAAAGAACCTATGCAGTCATCCACAGCCTCAGCTCTGATGATGGGCTAGCCCTAGAAGGCACAGGGGTTACAAGCCCTCATTACAGAGGCTGCCATGCTGCTGCCCTCTGCCACAAGCACTTTGAGTTCTGTCAGCTGTGGTTGTGGTTTCTGCATTGGACTTGAGTCTGGAAGTACTTAAGGATTGTAGTTCCTGTGTTACCTGGCATTTGCCACTGGTTCTTAGCCCTGCTCATGTGTCCAGGCTATTTCCTGGCAAAAGAGTCTGTTAAAAATGCTACTGTAACTTTATTGGACAACACATGCAAACAGTTCAGAGTTAGATAAAACACCTCCTCCTCCTGAATCTGGGCCATGAGTTTTTAGAGTAATTTTAAAATAAACTTAAAAATTGCAAAATAAGCGGTAAAGTTCTAAGCTGAGAGTTCTCATGAGCTGAGTTCTCAGCTAATGCTGAGAAAGCTCAAAAAGCTGCTATCAACCTCAGATTTGTTCTTGATACTTGTTCTGTTTGCAAAACTGCTTTTAAGCTACTCTTGTGAGTTGTCTGGATCTGAGTCATGAGTTCTGTGTGTTGGGGGGGTGCTTGGATCAGCAGTCATTGCCGAGACACTGGACATCCCCTGCACACCTAGGGACAGCCCTGTCCCCACCAGCCTTGGATGCAGGCAGGATGAGGCTTTTCATAGAAGTAGTACTTATTTCTGAACTATATTTGATTTGCTGTAGCACTTATTTCTGAACTATTATTTGATTTAATTTTGTTTTATGTATAAATGTTTAGTAATTAGCTGTTTCTGCTAATCAGAAACCTCATCCCAGGTGAGAATGCAGCTCCCTCCCCAGAATGACTGCTCCTGGCCACGCAGCCCAGCTCCCAGCTCAGGTTCTTCCTGCATGTGGATTGAGGCACTGCAGCCTCCAGGCATGTCTAGCTGTGGTGGATGACCCCCAAAAGGCTCTCCCAATCACTCTTGCACCCCTACCAGCAGCTGCCTCCCCACTCTTCTGCAAGCAAGCATTGTCTTCTCTTGTAGAAGGTCATTTTAATGTCCTTGGTTGTTGCTACATCGTTTAACTGTGTCCTAATTTTGCGGCATTTGCGGTTATGTCTGATCTTTGTCTCTCCTATTTTGTTACATTTTAGAAATGTAATAAACAAAATCTTTCTAAAAGAAAGAAAACATGGCAGAGATTTGAAATGGAAAATGAGCGCAAACTGGACCCATGCCTCTTTATTAGATGCCAGGAGGAGGGGAAGAAACAAAACCCACAATGACAAACACTATTAATAAAGTGATGAAGGCGGTTCTCAAACAGGAGTGCAGCTGGAGGCAGAGCTGGCTCGCTGGCCTTGGACGGTGCCTCTGCCCTCGCCAGCTTGAGTTGGCACAGTGAGCATTCAGTGGGTGGGAAAGGCCACAGATTGACCTAGCAGGGCTTTGGGAAAGGTCCCAGACTGCTGGCAGAGGACTTGTGCCCAGGGGGTGTGTTCCTGCTGCAGTGGGGACAAACCTGAGCCAGGCTACGGAGGCAACCCAGGTGTTGGGTGGGTCAGGCCCTGTGGTTGCCTCTCTAGCCCCATGGCTGTGGATACAGACACTAAGAACATGTCTGATGACAGAGGTCCTATCCAACTTTGTGTTTCAGCTTGGCAACCTGGGGACCCTCTGCCTTCAGCTACCCCAGAAAGCAAGAAGTCAGGAAAGGCAGGGCAGTTGCTGATCTCTGTAGGGCCTGGCATTTCCTTGCTCAGAGTACAGCAAAACTACAGGCTGTGTTTGCCCAGACCTCTGTCTCTCTTGCCCTTGACTGTCAGCACAGGCAGCAACTGGAACAGCCTGTGCCCTGGTCTCTCCCACTGAAGCATCTGGGCTTTGGTGTGCATCCTGCGCAAGCCACTGCCACTGATAAATTAACAGAGATGCCTAGTAAGATCTTTAAAAAATAAACCTCCACAGAGAATACAGTGCATATCCTGTCTTCTTGTCTTCATTGATGATGTCAAAGTACACTTTAATATGGAGAACAGTCAATAGAAGGTGGCTTTGCAACCCATGCTGCAGGGCACACAGGTCCTCACTTTGAATGAAAGATGATTACATGATGGTCCTAAGCTTGAGAGTATCTTGAGGTGCATGACTCACTGTGCCATGGCAGCAATGTCCATTAAAGAGGGCAACTGAACCGTTCATGGGCTGAAGAAAGGTCACAAGTCCTGGAGGAGGCCCCTGTATCTACAGGAGAGAGATTATTGGATACCCACAATTCAGACTCATTTCTCTACAGAAGAATGATAAAGATTGATCTTTGAGTCTGATCCCTTACAATTATCTCAGTGATCAAAGTAGATAAACATCTACCTGCTTTCCCTGCACCCATGGGACACTGAAAAATGAACCTCCATGGTGAATCCAGGTGAACATACACGTCATTCCATAAAGTAAGGAAAAAAATGCAGAGGGGCCTGACAGTCCAGCTAAAGGCAAAATGCTTTGTGGCTCCAAGTCCAAGGAATCCATTACTGTGAGCAAGATGCCTCACCCAGGCACACAGGAGTGCTCTGACACTAGTACAGCAGATCCAGGTCTCCTCTCTGGACAAAATGATATGAAAGAAAGTAAGACCCTTTCCCTAACCTAAAAGCCAAGGCTGCATCAGAGGGATAGAAAACTTGTCGTTTCTTCAGACAGCCAACTAAAGCTCTGGAGCATGGGGATGATAAAATATAATGTAATAAAGAATATCAAGAACTGAAGAATGCCTCTCTTCTTAGCAGTCTTCCAGAGATACTAGCAAATGAAACATTTAAGGCCCATTATCCCATGATTTAATTTTTCACTCTAGGATCATTCCTGTCATGTCATAAAATCCCTTCCATTAACTTATCAAGCTTCATCTAGAAACAACATAGGCTCCTTGCCCCTACTTTCCGGTTTGGAAGGCTGTTCAAGAACAT
Organism: Scolopax mira; assembly: GCA_004320125.1. Classification (NCBI taxonomy): domain Eukaryota; kingdom Metazoa; phylum Chordata; class Aves; order Charadriiformes; family Scolopacidae; genus Scolopax; species Scolopax mira. The sequence continues at coordinate 240,114 of BJBW01004659.1, read as the reverse complement.
CATTCTTCTACTGGCTAGAAATTTTAATTTGTCCTCCAGTCTATATTTATCTACAAAATCACCCAGACTCAAAGCACCAGGCCTGTGACCAAAAAGGGCCATGTTTAGGTAAGTACAGGTGGAATTATTGCAAGAGTTTGGCATTAACTGGTACTCCAGGTTCAGTTGCTAATTTCAACACTAGTCCCTCTTATTTCAGTGACCATGACCCACAACTCCCTGAAACACCTGAGAAAGCAGTTTCTTGGCTGTGTGGGAAAGGATCAGGAGAAACAGTAAAGCTGTGCAGGAATTACAGACCTCTATCATCGTGAATAACATTGATGCCAGAAAAAGAAAATAATTATTATCCCACAGTTGTACAAGAGCAGATGCCCATTGTTTCCATACAATATCTACATGAAATATAGTTGGATTATCATTTCTGTAGGAGCTGAGCTGGGCTTAGAAAGGACACACACGTATATACAAGACTACATGCAATGAAGAATCTCTATTGATGTTTTTGTCTTATTCTGTCAAGGAATACCCTTTGGGAAGTGTTGGGGGGGGTGGGAGAAGAAATCTCCTCAGTCTCATACCCCAGAAAGGTCACCAAATATGGCTCCTCCCGAGGCAACAGGATTATGGTTGTTCAATACGGGAATCGAGGAGAATCAATGAAGTGCTCAAACATCAGGTTTAAAAAAAGGCAAAAGGAGGCATTTTCTAACCTACTTTAAACTGTGGAACTCTTTGCTGGAGGATGCAGCACATGCCAAATGGTTGGATGGTTTCAAAGATATCTTTGGGAAAGAGAAATAATTGCAAGATATTAAATGCAGAGATGTCAGACCTGCTTCAAGGAACCTCAGAAGCACAGATGGTCAGAAAACAGCAAGAAGAGTCCCTGAGCATTCAGTGCTCTCATCTAGCTGTGTCCCCATCACTGGGGACCAGACTCTCGACTCGTCTTTTGACTCCCAGTAAAGCCATGCTTATACTCTCTGTCCTCCACAGATGAATGTGCTGCAGTGACTGCCTATCAAATCTGGTTTGTGGCACAGCGGAGCGCAGGCAGGGAGGAGAAACACGAAAGGACTTAGATTTGTGGCAAGAGCTCTCGAGGCCTGGCTGAGGCTCAGCACGCCCAACACAGCAAACGCTCCAAGGCTGCGAGGAGCTCTATGGCCCCACCGCATGCCCCTGCTGCCAAAGGACATTCCTCAGAGCTACTTGCTAAATAATGGAATCTAAATTTCCGCCTTCTTGTGGCAAAGTTAAAAAAAACATTAAAATTAACCAAATTATACCCTGGTCTAAACAAAAGAGGACTGGGGCTGCCAATTTCACAATTATCCCAAATGGTTCTTAATATGACACAGATAAATACTTTCCAATTAACCAATGGAACAAGGCTGCCCTGGGGAAAATGGAGAACAATATATTACAGGGGCCAGAGGCCCAGGAGATTAGGGATTTACACTCCACCGCTCCCACCGCAATCCTCACGTGGCAGAGAGGGACGCGGCAGGGTGGGATCCCCTCCTCGCCCACCCCTGGTGCTGCAGGTGGGACTGTCCTCCCAGCACAACACAGGACATGGGGCAACAAGGGATGGGTCAGCCAAGGAGACTTCTGTGAGGGGTTTTGCAGGTTCTGCTGACAAGAAAGCTGAGGACTAACACTGCTGTCCTCTCCATCACAGCCCAATGCCGATACAAGGACAGTGTGCTCTCCGTCCTGGTGCACAGAGAGAGTGGGGCAAGTGGCCTGGGGCTGGGGCAAGTGGCCTGGGGCTGGGGCAAGGGCTGGTGGCATTGCACACACAGCATAAACACGCTCTGGTCTGCTCCCGGGTCTCATCTTGCTGCCTGCAGAAGTCCTACTGTGGGAAAGCATGTGTCTGAATACAGGGTGAGGTACTTCTGCAGCAGGAGGAAGAGGACGGGTGGTATCCTCCCCCCTGACTGCTTTGTGTTGAGCAGTGTCCTTGGGTGGCTCTCAGAAACGTGTGTTTCCTGTGTTTTGGCCCTCACTAACGCAGCAGCACTTGCAGCATTTTAAAGATGGTAGCTTACAGTCTTCTGCTACGCAGGGCTCTACAAAATCTGAAGAACTGTACAAGAGAGCTATGAGAGAGAGTTTTATGTTCTCCCCACCCAGGATGCATATGTGTCTGTCCCCCAGGAGCACAGAGATGAGCTGCTCCCCAGGTAACTGTGCACATTGCAGTAGCTCTGCAGTATTTCTGTCATCCAATATCTATATTTCTGGAGACTCTGTTCTCTAATTTCTTTGTCCCGTTGGTAGTCTCTGATCTTGCAAGGTTTCTCTGCTCTCACAGCAGTTCAAAGGCCACCTTCATGTGGGTAGCATGGACTTGTTTCTGCAGGAGACCCCTCTTGAACGTACAACCCAGGCAGGAAAGCTTTCTCTGTTATAGATGAGGAGCCCTGGGACTGAGACCCACCTCTCAAAGGTGGGCATGTCTGGTAACATTGTTTGTACAAACCCATGCATTTGGCATCTTGTTAAACCTCACAGAAACCACAAGCTAGATTTAAGAACACATGACTTCAGTGAAATATAACCACAGGCTTGCCTTGATGGCCCAGATGATGTCCACACTCAAAGGTTCCCTCAGACCAGCATTTTCTAGCTTTTCCCTGCACAGAAGAGCTACAGACATTTGTTTCCAAAAGGCTGTTCTGTGATCCCTCAGCCCTAAGATCCAAGATCTGGAGACAACACTGGACAACACAGAGACTGATAACTATTTTTCAGATGAAAATACACTACTATTTTATCAGTTTTGGCAAGGGCACTGGGGTAGTGATGGGGATAAAAAGCCCTCAGGACAAGGATTGTCCATCATACTGAGTTTTTGGAGAACCAAAGGCACCAGAACCCTGCACAGAGCCTTGGCACAGCACCCAGGACCATAGCCATCCATCACTGCACTGCTCTGGAGAGAGTCTGTGAGGTCCCACCAACACCCCATCCAACATGAGCTGGTTACCCCATAGACTAGTTCATGGCCAGGCCCTCCTCTTCCTCAGCCTGCCCATCTCAGTGGACTGACAGGTCATTCACCCATGAGGTGTAGGGTAGGTGTCCTTCACCCTGCGTATCATCTACAGATACAGCTCTGTGCATCCCAGGAGTTGAGCAGGAGCTTTATTCCCACCCACAAAGTTACTCACAATCTCAGAAATGTCTCTTTTCTCTATCACAACAAACCTACTAGTTTTGGAAATTCTGCATTGGAGAAAGATGTTTCTCTCACCAGGGGACCTGAGAGTCCAAAGCTCCCTCTGGGGCTGGCTGAAGAACCTGAGCATGTGGAGGTGTGCCCATGTTGAGGGCAGCAACACAGGGCAGGCTGGGCCCTGGGGCAAGGAGTAAAGCCCAGGCAGAGCAGAGGGGGGGGCCTGAGGAGGTGGCCCCCCTCATTGCCATCAATTGTGCCATTTCCCCCCCATTATCCTTTTGCCCATTCAGAACAGCTCAAGGACCCACCTGTGGCCTCAAGCTCTGGGTCCCAAACCTCCTATCTGTCTTTCCAGGCAGCTGCGGTGCTAAGTGCTATAACCATTAGTACTGCAGCACAAGGGAGGATATGGACATTGGTTACCTTAAAAACCCACAGAGGGGTAATTTTCTGTTTCATATCAGATCCAGAACCAATGATTTAAAATTACATACAGGCTTGTTGTTTAGGTAGAGTAACCAAAAGCAGATGCTAGATGGAGCAGCCAAGCGAGAAGTGTAAGGACTCCCCATGACTACACACAACCCAGTGTGCAGAAACATCCAGCCCAAGGAAGGATTTTCTTGCTACCTAAAGCACCCTGCCATGGTTCACAAGCCAGCCTGGGTCACTGCAAGCCCCACTGCTTCCTGCAGATCACCCCTAGTCCCTCTTTCAGGAGCCCTTTGTCCCTTCAGACTCACCCAGTGACAGAGCACATCTTGCACACTCCCTGATGCTCCACAAGCCATTCCTCTCCTGGATGAGTGGCTTTGGTGCTCCTAAGAACTCCTGGGCAGATGAAGCTTCATGGGGAGAAGTGGTGCTCTTCAGCCATGGTCTCCCAGGAACAAGCACATGTACCATGTGCAGGGTGGGCAGATGATCATTTTGCAATCCACACTCCACCTGTTTGCAAGGGGAAGCCCTGCAAAGCAGTCCCAGGTGCTTTCTTTGCTGCCCCCATCCCCAGGTACATGCCCATGGCTCATCTCACTCCCTCCAGCTGAACCTCCTTAACCAGCTGAGAACCTCTGCAGGAAAACCCAGCATCTCTGGCCACTCCATGCTGGCTGTGTCCCCTCAGAGCTCCTATGAGCTCTTCCAAGCACATGGGTGACTGGTGAGCTGGGTATAAGGAGGCACGATCACTTCACAAATGTTCCTTGCATCTTCCTGTCCAACCTTGTCTTTCCCTGTGATAATCTGCATGTCACCACATGACAAAGCCAGACTGGGTACAGCCCCATCTCCAGAGGTTTTGGCTCTCCCATGCCCCTGCAAAAAGTACAAGAAGGAGCTGAGGGTGAGCTGGGACTGGTGGGCACTGCCCTGGGGGACTCTCTTGCTTTATTTAGTACCAGTCCTGTTAGTACCTCCCAAGAATCCTGCGTGCCCTGCTCAGGGCAAGTTTCTCCCCTGACAGAAGAGGAACTTGGGTGTAACACAGAGAACTGAAGCGTGGGGTACACAGGGGCAACCACGAGGCCCATGTGCAGCGCCTCTGCAACATCCCAAATCCTTCTTCTGAGCCAGAACCTGGGATAGACCTTTGAAGTTGCCAGTCCGTGTCATCATAGATCTCCCTAATCTAATCACTGATCTTAGGTAAGATTTGCATGTGCTTCCTGACCACAAGGATCTCAGCAGCAGGCTGCAGAGCAAAGCAGAGACAGCCCTGGGAGAGGCAGTGATGCTGCATCAGGAGAGGGAAGAGTCAAGTGAAGATAGAAGGCAATGAAGAAAAGAGATGAATGCATCCCCCTGGCCACCAGATCACACAGCCCTTCAGCTGGAGAAGAAGGTGAAGAGCCTTTTTCCTGATGCAGACTGCACCTCTGCTTCCAGAGGTGCTCCCCTGTACTGCTGCCATCTGACCCCAGTCCCGAAGGCAGAGCTACCTGGGATGAAGCAGGAGCCACCAGGGTTTCCTCCCTTTCCAGCAGCCTTTCTGCCACCAGGAGCTGGTTTCAAACCAGAGCCAGGGACAGATAGTGAGGGACGAGCCCAGGGCTGCTCAATGGAAACTTCATTGATTACTCAGTGCAGTACCTTCCCGACATCATGAACACCTCAGCCCCAAGGGAAAATCTGGGTTCTATCAGCTCTTATAAGCAAGTGTTTCGAAAGGTTTACAGAAAAGTAAAGTAAACAGAGCTCTGAGTAACAAAAGAGCCCCGTTTATGCATTCTTTGATTCACTGTAAAGGATGGTGTAAACTGACTTTTTAACCAAGCATTAGGCAAGATTTGGGCCCCCGCCATTATATAATAAACAGTGACATGGCTATATTAAAATATTTACTTAGTGCACTGAAGTGACTTATAGTATGAGTGGCTACTCAATAGGATGGCCTAAGTGTTAAGGCGTCAGGTGCCATCGCCTGTATAAATATTCTATGTGCACTTGTTTATAGGAAAACCCCATCTGGATTTGGCTAAAACAGCAGACACCCTGCTGACCCCAGTTTTTGCTATTGGAAAATATAACACAAGTGTTCACTCATCTAGAATAACAGCAGCAGTTAAGTGCCATCTGACAGACAGAAGGGTATTGGCTTTTCTCAATAGACAGCAGGCTTGGTGCTGTGAAGGGCTTCACAGCAGCAGCTCCCCAAGATTTACAGCATCCTGTGGACCAGAAGCAAAAGGCTCTGCCTCCCTGCTCATAGCCCTTGGCAGGCAGGAGACATCATTTTGCCTGGGCACATGCAAAAAGGCTCAGACACCCCCAAATCCTGCAAAACACAGTGGTGGGCTGGGCCACTTTGTGAGAAGACAGGAGGTCAGGTCCCCTTCTCCATCTGTCTGGCTGCTCTGAATGGTTAAATAGCTTCTGCCCACCTGGGGTGTCTACCCAGATACTTTTTTTTTTTTTTCCCCTAGCCAACTTACAAACAAATAACAGATTGACATCTTTCTCCTACCTCCTTTCAAAAAGTGGACTCAGCTTACAGGAGACGTGGTGCCATGCAGGGGGAAGGAAGAGAACACCCTGTCCTGGGTCACCCCACATGAGTGAGGGACTGTGGAAGTGTCTGACCTTCCCATCACAACATGGGCCAGGGCAGAGAGGAAAACACCTTAGCTGCTGATTATCTTGACTTCAGTGACTATGTCAGTGCTGAAACCCCTGTGTTCGCTTTGGCTCCAGGAGGTTCCAACACTGCTAAGAGACAGAAAAGAAAGAAAAGAGGTGAAGGTGCACTTGTCAGGCACAGAAGAGGGGAATTCTTCCAGGCAGGGGGCACTCATGCCCAGGAGGATTACACATGGTGGGCACTATGTCTATGAAGGTTTCCTTTCACTCTTGTGCAGTCCCAGCTGCATTGGTGGAAGGGACCTCTGGATATTTCTAGGCCAAACTTCTGCTTAAAGTAAGACTCACGACAACACAAAATCAGGTCTTTTGAATAGCTGAGTCTTGAACACCTTTGATGATGGAGACACCACGTAGGAAGTCAGTTCTGATTATGTTCCCCTTCCAACCTCTGTGGGAGATTCTCTGTTAAGAAGAGCAGGCAGGAGGAGGAGAAATTAGAGGGTTTTGGGGGGCATGGTTCCTGTCCACGGGGAAGGGTCTTGCCACCTGAATTTCCTCTAGAAAGTGCTGGATCCAAAACTCTCGATCTTCAGCTGTCCACATGTCCTTCTACTCTCCTGAGCGGGACACATGGATGGCTGGGATGCTTGGTGTCTGCCGGCTCTTGTCTGAAAGGCTCTTGCCAGCTGGGCATTCTTCCTGCAGGCTGGCATTTCAGATTGCCAAATAAAATCTACAAAATTAGCAAAAGAAGGGTATTTTTCCACTGGAAAATTATTCTGAAGGAAAACTTATGACTGTCATCAGAGTTTGTGCCCTGGAGGCTTGATCGGACTGTGGGCAGTGATCTGGGAGATCTCTGCAGTGACGGTCCCCCAGTGCTCTCCTCCCCTTGGCCAGACCTGCAGGAGGCAGCAGCTGGCTGAAGAAACCAACCTGCTCCCTGAGAGTTTTGCATACTGCTAGTGGCTGCAAGAAATCCCCATCCTGCTGGTACTCTCAGGTGAAGATCTACCACAGGTGTGATCTGTCAACTTCTTGTGTGAGCCCACCACCAGCCCAGGGCTGGATGCATGCTTGGTGGCTCCTCCAGTGTGCATAAGGAATGGCATCTCTTGCTTTCAGACCACTTCTCCAGTTCCTCTAAACCAGTCTAAATCCTAATCCTACCCTGCTGTGAATTTCTTCCCAGCCTATGATCAGTCACCAAAGCAGTAAATACTCCATCACCCTGATAATTCATGGTCTTCAGGAGTACCACATCAGGGCAGAGCCTGGTTGTCACATTCATCACAGCCTTTCAGACAGTCACCGAGTGATGGTTGGCCACTGAGCATGCTGGCCACCTTGTTTTGCACCCAGCCTTCAGCAATTCCACCCAGACCATCTGCTGCCTGCATGTACACAGGGATGTCATCTGACAGCATGAAAAGCCTCTGCAGCATTAAGTTAGTTGACAGCTTCTCCCTGTTGAGTTGCTTCTCCCTGCCTGTGATACATACGTTGGCACAGTATGGAAGGAGAAGGAATTTCAACAGTATATTTTTCTTGACAAGTCCATGTCAGCTGCCTGTTACACCTCATCATGTCCCAGCCTAGATGTCTACAAATGGCATGTTCGATCATTTGCTCCAGTATTTCACAATGTAATTGGCATTATGTGGATTGTCCCTTATACCTGGATCCTTTTTTCTCCCTGTCTGAAGACAATACAATCTTGTCCCTTCCCCTGTTCTCAGGGAGAGACACCAGGACTTGTGAGACTGCTTCAGCTCCCTAATTGATCTAGAGAAATTCAGCAGAATTTCAGCAGGCCCAGCTGAGGTGAAAATAAGTGGATTTCACTTATTTAAGCACTCTCAAAATGCTTCTTTTCTTATTCAGTCCACATTTCTCACCCTTTGTAGCTAGTTAATTGCATTAATCACTTCATTGAAGTTAATCACTCTAGCAACAACTGAAGCAGAGAGAGCATTGAATTCTTCAGCCCCAACACTTCATCTGTTGCTAACTTTGCCTCTGTGCTGATCAGAGGGCTTTATTTGACCTTCCTTGGACTTCCTTGTCCCAGCAAAAATCTTTAACCAGGAGGAAGCTGCAACTGGACAACCTTGTGCTCTACCCGAAGAAAGCAGAGGTCTTCCCCTGGGGACAGCCCCAGCAGCCTTGTGCAGTGGGTGTTGGAGTGAGGGAGGGATGGTGGTGATGGGCAGACTCCCCTCTACCTGCCTCTCCCCACAGTGGTCCCACACCACCACCGTCTGCCCTGAGGGCCGGGGGCTGCTCCCGCAGCTCTGCTCATCCTCACCAGGTTTCAGAGGGCTGGGAGTTGTAAAGGACTCCCAGAATCTGAGCCTGCAGCTCTTCCAGGTTTGTTTTTAACTTCCCTACCCCCCCCCCCCCCCCCCCCCCCCCCCCCCCTTTTCCCTGTCTTCCAGCCTGTAATTATACAACAACCCGGGTAGTGTAAATACAATCCAACTCTCACATCCTGTCAGACAACACTTAGCAGAGCAAACCTGCCTGCAGAGCACTGGCACAGTGGCTGCACACGCACGCCGTGTGTTGCACTATCTTTACGAGTAGGATAGTTTAGTCTAGTACCCTTTCTGTTGAATAACACCATCACACATGGGGTCAGGGCACGGAGATGACAGCAGCCTTACCTTGTGTTGGGGTTGTGAATTGATGAGATACCAGCTGAACTTCTGTGCAGTTAGGATGGTGTATGTCAGCCCCCTGCACGCTGCAGGAGAGCAGACATAAATCCTTAGGCACAAATTTTGTTGCTCGCAAGAACGTGCTTCCTGTAGCTACTACGGCTGTTAACGTTAACGGGAGGTTGGGGAGGGTTTTCCCACCGTGCACCCCCATCAGAGTGAGGTGGGCCACTGCAGAAGGGGACAGAGGTGTCCCACACCAAGCCAGGAGGAAGCATAGTGTCAGGGGCGATGAAGATGACCATCTTTTCCAGGGAGTTTGCCTATGTCCAAGGTGCATCTGAACCTACTTCTCGGGCACCTTCTCAGGACTCCTGACCATCCTGCTTTGTCCCAGTAGCACCTCCTGTCCCAAACATGAGGGCAGGAGTGTTTCCTGCCTGACTTGAAGCACAGTGAAATGCTCTTAGGTCCTGCAGCTGGTGCAGTTTTTATGAAGGTGAGGCTTTCTTATTCTCTCCTTCCATCATGGCTGTGTGGACACCCCTTTGGGGTGAAGCTGGAAAAGGTAACGCTCCAGATAGCCAATCTTGCACTTCTGGATATGGCAGTTTTTTCCTGCACAGACCCAGATTCGCCCTGCTTAAACTTGGCATGTCGTTTAGTGTCTGAAGTTAGGAGTGCTGCTGCTTGAGTGCTCTTCCTGGTCAATGGCAAGAGACAGACCCTCCCAGGTTTTCTTTGGTCCTGAACTGCAATTGTTACTCATTTGTCATTAACAACAAGCCACACTTCAATCTTGAATATTACATTTAAGCCCTGAAGTTAATTTTTTTGATTAATTAATTGAATTTAATTGCCCTGAGCTCAGATTTGGTTCTCTTCAGAGGGACCAGTCATTTTGCAAAGGGTGATGCAGATGCCAAAATCCAGGACATTTTGTGTAAGAAGAGATCTGAGGAATCAAAGTCATCAAAACACAGTTCTCTTAAGTGCCATTTGAGAGCACACTTGGTCTGCCCAGATCAGTCAAACCAGGCCTGCACCCAGAATTGTATTTGCCAGCCCTTTACCCATCCTGTGATGATGCTTCTTTCTGGGACACTCTTCCATCATCTGTCTGGAGTTTGTCCTGATAGTCAGAATAACAAACACATGTGACTTTGACCAGGAGCATCACAGCAGTGAAATTGCTCTTAGCACATGAGGATTCTCCTAAATACTCCCTTGATGCACACTGAGATGTTCAGGCAGGTCCACTCCTGCCCCAGTACCCCTCTCCTATCTGTTTCTTACTTGGTTTCCATAAATGAGCCTGCATATGGACACCACTAGCAAGAATAATTAAGAAAGGTGATCTTTGAGTTTAAACAATTAAATAGCCTGTGTTGCAGCTGGTGGTCTGAACTATAACATTTGAAATTCACCCTGAGAGAGTATATTTCATACATCCTGTCTGAGACCAGAAATATGCTGCTTTCCTCCCAGTCTGCGAGACCAGACCGGAGTTCCTGGACCTGCCTAGCGCACCCTCAAAGGGCACTGGCTTGAATTTCTGGTACATTTACAACATGCAAATATTTCAAGGGTCAAGAATTATTCAGTAACAGAGAGTAATTGCAGATCACAGACAGATTCAAGACAGTCACCACCTGCTCGCAGTCAGATTATAGGAAGATGCAGGCAAAGCTGTCACATCTGTTCAATAATTAATTTTTGACCTTCTCCGTGCCTGAACCCTTGGAGCAATCCCTCTGCCTGCGTCATGGAAACACCTTGATGGTCAGTGTTGGCTGGGAATGCCGCACCTTTCATCGCTGCTCAGCCCAGCAGGACAGGCAATGCTTCCAACCGCCGACAAAGGCTTTGCATTTCTGACCAGTATGAACCTGTTTGAATACAATTCAGCATCCCATGCCAGACTCGGGACCCACAGCCCCAGGGCTCTCCCTCCATCCCCTCTGCCACCCAGCTCAACCTCCTTCAGCAGCTCCACCGATCACCGCTGCGGAACAGCTGGGCCAAAGTTACTGTAGGGAAGATAATTTTTCAGCCGAGGATACTCCACACAGCATTGCCAAGATCGGTATCACAAAATCAAGGAAACTTAAGACTTATTTTGTACTTACTGAATTTAAGCTTGTCATTTCCCCCTCCTTTCTCCCATTTTCTTTCCGACCTTTGTTTCCTACATGGTACTTTCACAGAGATGGTATCTTACATTTTCCTGTCTGAATTCCAGTTTTCCAGCCCCTGGCCAGTTCTCTCACCTTTCTGAGCCTCCAGTGTCAGGACCAGGCTGTCGCAGCTGGTGCTTGCAGCATGTCCTCTCGGTAGGACCACAGCTTGCTCTGGTGGGTGCTGCGGCAGCAGGGAAAGCAGGGCCTGACGATGGTCTCCTCTCTGACAACCACAAGAGCTGACTTGTGGGCCCGTGCCCACAGCCAGACCACCTCCAGCCTCCTGCCCGGAGGGTCAAAATGTCTTCCTCACCCTGAGGGGAAGGCTCAGAGCTGAGCAGAAGTAGCACCGCAGCTTTGCAATCAAACAGGAAAGAACTGTGAAGGGGTCAGAGGGTGAAGATCACCCCCAAATCTGGTCCTACTGAGATAGAGGATTCCCTTAATCCGTTAATCCCTTCTCCAGTTCCGTGGTACCGTGGGGTCAGTGCAAACTCAACATGATTAAAGTACTGCAGGAACGAAACACTAATAAATAACTTTTATATTCTTCATTTCTTCGGTTGTGACATATATAAAAGAGATAAAATGAGCCCTCTGAGGATCCAGCCTTAGCTCTTATCTTCTGTTTGAACCGTTAAGTGCCAGTTTGGTTATTACTCATGCTCTTGACATTGAAGTTTTTCCTTGAGTAGTAACTCTTGTGCTGAGGTTGCTGTGAGTAATCTCTGGGATTTAGGCAGCTGCATGCTCAGGCAGATACTCACCGACGCTGCTGAGCCCTGACGCCTGCTCCCTTTCCCCCTGCTAAGCCCTTGCAGAGCTGGCTTTGACCCATTCCTTCCACCTGCACTCAGGGATGGCTACCATCAACGAAGTCAAGAGCCCGGGTGGAAGGAGAGCTCCCCAGCCTCTCTTTCCTGAGGAAGAGGTAGGACAGCAGTTCACTCACTCAGCTGCTTGGTTCTGCCAGGCCAGGGGACTTCTCTATTCACAGAGCCAGGATCTGTGTCTGTCTGACTCCATGGATGACCAAAATCCACCAGCCTGTCCCAAAAGCCCACGGGGGCCATGGTGACTACTAGACAACTGTCCTTTCCAGCTGGCTGTGGTACAGAGGCTTACTTGACTTTCAGGTTGTCAACAGCGAGTTGTGGATTAGGGCTCCTTTGGATAAGGTTCACATACCCTGTAGTGGTTTGGTTTTGGGCTCCTGAACTTTCAGAGCAGCATCCACAACTGGCTACCCTACCTGGACTTCTGCCGTGCCGTGTCCCTGGGCACAGAGCCTTCAGCACGTGGCAGTCACTGGTCTGTATCAAATAAGGCTGCACATCCCTTCAGCAACATGAGGTCATGCAGGTCAGTCCCATCTGCCTCTCATTGTCCTTATAACCATGCTAATGAAGTCCACAGCTTCAGCCCTCACCCCCATGCCCACAGCTCAGCATTGCAAAGCTGCAGCTCTGCCAGAAGCTCTGTGTGGCACAGGACAGTGCACCCCACAGCTCTGTGCCTCCCCTCACTGTGGCAGCAATGGGTTCATCCCCATAGAGCAGCGCCTGCAATCTCCATCCAGCACCTCTTTCTCCCAGCCAAGGCACACATGCCACTGCCCGTGTCCACACTCCCAACTGAGATTCTGCTCAGGACAAGCTTCTCCCTTTGGAGAGGGGAGGAGAGCAAACAAGAGTCAGGACACAACATTCAAGCAGAACAAGAGAATGGTCTACCTGCTGTGATGGGAACCAGAGCAGAACAGAGACATGCCCACCGTGGCAGCTGTACCTGCCTCTAGAGTAAAATTCAATTCAGAAATGCATATGAATTTAAAACAAAGTATTAGATATCAATATTCAGCTTCTTCCTCCCCTCCAGTGAGTGAGGGCAGGTGCTTCTTTCTAAATCAGACATACGTTTTCCTAGACAGAAGAGCGGAGCATGAAAAGTCTGTATGCTAAAAAGCCGCAATAAAATTGACCATTTATCAGGAATACACAAAACCCATCCTACTCTGCTGCCTTTCCTCTCTTATCACTCCTGGCAGGAGGTGATGGGTCCTGCTGACCTCATGTTTCATGGACAGGACAAATGGCTTCTCCAGCAGCTTTCTGCTGGCAGGTTTCCCTTCTGGAGCTTCAATGGGCCCCTTCTCTGCCATAAGATTCGTCCTTGCAGACCCTGTAAGTACTGTCCACAGCAAAATGAACTGCCTTCCCTCTAGACTTTTCACCCTGCCATTGTAAATCCCGCTGGATTTGTGCCAAAGACTACTCTAGACACAACCATAATACAGTCATTTTTCTTCTACACGTTGGAGAAGGAAACAGCAGAAATGCTATTCTTTCAAATAATTTAACAAAATACAGATCCCAGCTCAAGGTAACTCTTTAACCTCTTCAGAGAAAGTCTTGGCTCCTGCCAGGGCTGTCCTGTCCTGCAGTCTGTCTGACCACGGCTGCCTGCGGGGGCTTTTCGGGGAGAGGAGCCCTGTGCTATCAGAAATCAGATCCACTTACAAGCGTGCTGTAGTGAGCAGCACGGATAGATGGAGCGATAGCAGCTGTCCTTCCAGAGTCCTTTCTGCAGTGAAAGGTTAGATGAATGGACGCTCTTCTGGGAAGAGCCATCCTTTGAGACTCGAAGGAATAAATGAGAGGAAATGGTCTTTCAGAAAATGCTTGTCTCTGAGTCCTTCTGGTCTGCAGCAGTGTCCCAGGCAGAACCTGCTCCCCAGGCATGTCTCGTTCACTCCATAACCTGCCCGGGACGTGAAGACCTGCATGCTCCTGTATCTCCTACTCACCCCCACTCACACAGCACAAGGACACATCAGCTGCAGTGGGTCCATGCCCAGAGAAAGAAAAGCAAAGCAGAGACAACAGGTCTCCATCCTGCCCACAGGCCAGTCTGAGCCATGTCTTCAGACCAGTCCAGAAGCATTTCATGTATTGACTGGAGGAGCCGGGAGAGCAATGGCTCCTAAACAGGCAATGGACAGCCCAAAATGGACTCAAGGGGTGGTAATTTCCTGTAGGAAAGCTATGATTCAGTCTTCCTCAAAATGGTGCAATGACTAAGGCATTTTCTCTCCATCTCTGGGGCTGAAAATGTGAAGTCTCTGCTCCACTGAAACCTGCTGTTATCCAGAAGAGCTCAGCTAGTGCTGACTTCATCTCCGTACTAGTAAGGCAAACAGACGTTTTTTTTTTTGATCCTGACTTACAACTGTCTTGCAAACAAAGACTTTTTTTCTAGGGATCCTTGACTGGAAGGGTCTCTCGGCAGTCAGCCTATAGGAAGATGAGTACCACATAGAAGTCCATGAGAAAATAGGACCTCATTGTGGGTTAATCCAAAAGCCTGAGGGGTACAAGCGTCTGAGGAGTTGCATCATTGCAACTGGAGTTCACAGAACCTTCAAATTACCTCCTGCTCCTTCCCATTGAGGTTGAGCGCAAGGACTCTTGAGACTGACACAGCGACATAGCACAGCTGAGCTTGGTGGACCCCACAGAAATGACAGTCAGATTGGGTGGACCATGGAAAACATCTCTTAGTTCCAGATAAGAAGGTGGGTCATGTGCTTCCTGCTATTTATATCAGAAAATAAATTCCCTAGAAGATGAGCCTTAACATTAGACCTAAAACTACTGTATGATGGACAAACTCTGAATTTCCAGATTATCCTTCTGCTGCATGCCAGATATATGTTCCCAGCCACCAGAATCTCAGTATACATTGGGTGTGGGGACATCCAGCAATGGACGATGTCCAGCTCAACCCCCAAGTCAAATAGCTCTTGACACTGGGTTCCCAGAGGAAGGAGGGCTCCTCCTCACTGTGAACAGAAGCAGAGGATTGTGGCTTGAGCCTTGTTCTCTGGGAGGATGCAGGCAGAGCCCAAGCTGCTATCTGTGGGCACAGCACTGCCAAGTGACCTATCTCCTGGGCCCTCAGAGGAGCTCAGACCATGAGTAACCACCTCCCTGTGCTCCCTCAGGTGCTTGCCCAGCTCCTGCACCCCACTTGCTGCTCTATGACAGCCCGGGAAGAGGGTAGCCATTCTGGATGAGCTGCCTTCCTGGAGTGGGTGGCACAGAGAGGGCAGTTTCAGTGCAATTCACCGACAGCTTTGCTTGTGACAGCATCAGGAGGTGGTTCCTCTCCAGAACGGGGCTGTTCATCCCCATGCCCTGCTCTCTGCTGACACAGATGTACAGAAGGCAAGAGCCCTGCGTGTATTGTGTGGTGCAAAGCTTTACACAGCCCAGAGATCCTGCCTGGGCCCTGCGGACAGAAAGGGCTTTTCCAAGGAAAAACAGGACAGGAAAGCCCTAGTAATCCCCAGAAAGAAACACCAGCACATTCCTCCAGGCAAAGAGTTACGTGACGGGTGGCAGAAACGGCTCCCCAAAGCTTCTGGAGAACGAGTCGACAAGTACCATGTGTGGAAATTTCAGCTCCGGTTCTGCAGCGCAGGCTATAATCATGTAGGAGGTGTAAGCCAGCCCTGCCAAGAATTCGGGGCTCTGCTCCACAGAGGCGCATGCGCCGTGTCCGTGCCCTGTGCCAGACCCACAGCGCCTGCGCCTGCCCCGGCTCTGGCTGCGCTGCAGAGCACTGATGCACTCACTGCACCTCCTGGTCCCGCACCGGGCAGCGGCTGATGGAGGGGGACATGGGGCTGACTGTTGGGGCTGCACCTCTCGAAGGCCAAGCTTGGACGAAGGCCAAGCTTGCAGCTCATCCTCACCTACACCCCCATCAGAACATGCTGTCATGGCCTCTGGGGTGAGCCCCGCAGTGGGTGAGCGGGGACCCCAGGGCTGGGGGCAGCACTGGTTCAGGGTCTTGCTGGCCAGCCTGGCCTTTGAAGGTGGAATCCTCTTAATTAGTTAGGAAAATGAGCCTGTTTACAGCAAAGAAAGATGCAAGGCATGTAATGACTGACAGGCATGAAAATTGTTCTCAATAAAAGCCTGGACGAGCATATTGGTGATCCCAAAACCACACATCCTACCCTGTACGGGCTCAGCCTCTCTTCCCACACCCCAGTAAGTACCAGCATTTATCTTCCAAACTACTGGTCTTTCCAAATCAAAGTTTTGAGTCTGACACGGAGAAGTATCAATATCAGACTCAGTAGGGCAGGGAGATACATCGCATGAGGAATGGAGCTGGCGCAACATCATGGATGTAAACAACCTGTGAAGCCACTCAGGCTGTCACGAGAGGATGGTCACTGACTGTCAGCGTGTCCTGTGGCTTCACACCTTCTGAAGAGGGTGGTGGCTCTTGAGTCAATGGGAGCAAGGGCTGGAGTCCAGCCCAGGCATCCATGAAAGCCAGTCCACAGGGTAGTCTGGTCTGCAAAACTTCTTAGGCTGTTCTCAGAAAGGTGCCATGATCTGCCTTCCAACCCAAAAGAAGACCTGCAGCTCTCTGAAAATGGGACTCTGCTCCCTGTGCCTGTAGTGTCACCTGGGCTAACTCTCAGCACCAGGATCCAGGTGGACCATATGCAACAGCAGAGATGCAAACATGACCAGGAGCCACATCTGAAGCAGGACTATCTGAAGCAAAGAGATACTATTGTGGATTTTTTTTTTTTGAAAGATATTCTGACAGCAGATTTCTCCCCCTCCTTCCCCACCTCACCTGCTATCCACTCTAGGACTTTCTTGAGGAAAATGTGAAAATCCAAAGAAACCTCCCACTCAAAAATTATCTCTGCATCAGTAGATGGAAAAACAGTGGAAAGACCCCAATATCACAGCAACTGAGTTCATCTTCTAGAAAAATCGTAGGATCATAGAATTGCCTACATTTGAAAGGATCTTTCAGATCATTAAGTCCAACCATCTTGGACCACCTGTACTGCTTTCCCCTGGTGAATGGACTAGAGCTTCCCATGTCTCCTCTCCTTCCTTTTTAAAAGATAGTTCAGAAAATTTGTCACTAATCTATTTCGGAGAAAGTAAAGGGAGGGGAAGCAATTTCCTGGAAATGCTGGAGACGGGACCAGTGTCAGGGCTACATGACCCGGGTGGGACTGAGTTGCTTTAAGAATATTTCTTTGCACACATGGTTTTGCTGCTGCTGTACATCTTCTGTGGAAGCACTGAGATAAGTGCAGTGATGGGAAGCAGCACTGAAGGCAGGCAAGTAGACAGACAATAAAGAGGTTCTTTTTTCTTTCACGAGCTCTCATCCCCCATGGCAGGTTTATAACGGCTGACTCCAGCCGCGCTGGACTTGCTGAGGGTTGGAAAGCTGTTACCCTTTTGGGAGCTGGCAGGGCATAGGAACATTCACCTGGGATGGGACCCAAAGCGTCACCTTTCCAGAGCCTTGAACTTTCTGAGTGAATGACTTTTAGTTTAGATTAAAGGAATCAACAGAACCAAGTGCAAGGCATTCTCGGCTGGTAAGGCAGTGTCAGCCCTGCCAGCGCTGCCAGCAGGCTCCAAGCGATTTAAAGGAGAAGCAGACAGAAAGCAAATACTTGGGAAATACAGAGATCCCAATTGCTGGCTGGGGTTAAGAGGATGCACAGTCAGAGAGGAGCTTTTTTGGTTTCAAAGGCACACTTGTGTTTTGATAGCCCAGTTACTTTTTTCCAATAACTACCAAGGAAAAAGAAACTGTCTGCTCAGAGATTATCTCTGCAGTGATATGTGGAAAGTAAAGCAGAGCTGTACAATATCTGCAGTTAGGGATCACAATCTGGAAGAAGAAAACAGGAAACATGAAACCAGTGGAAACCCAAAGATAAATGATCGTCCAGCTAAGGAGGGTTTGAAACAGGGAGATATTTCCTGCTAAAGGAAGGAGGGTTCGTGGAAGTGACACCTCATCTTATATGGCAGGAAAAGAATTTCCATCCAAGAAAGAGGCAAAAAAATTAGTTGCCTACCTTGGGGAAAAGGAGAAAGAGGTCAGGGAGAGCACCTCAGCTCTGCAGACACCACCATACTGCGTGTGATATGGAGGATGTGACAGGGTGAGCTGACCCATGACAGAGCTGTCAGGTAGTGCCCCGGTCCTATGGCAGGGAGCTGTTTTCCTCTGTAGTGAGCTGAGGTTGGTGGGGGAACACTGCTGCACACCCCCTTCTCTGAGCTGAGCTGTGTTTCATGATGGGACCCGGCACAGGGCTGTGCTGGGGGTGGCTGCTGGGGAAGCCAAGGAGGAAGCACCCACAGGTGCAGCACAACCACTAAACACAACTTTGACCACACACAATCCCAAGAACCAGGAGCAGATGGAGATGTCTGGAAGAATAAGCACCAAAGGGCATTGAAGCCACCTTCTGGGCATGTTTAGTTTGGAGAAGAGGAGGCTGAGGGGGGACCTCCTTGCCCTCTACAACTCCCTGAAAGGAGGGTGTAGAGAGGTGGGATTTGGCCTCTTCTCCCAAGGGAATAATGTCAGGAGCAGAGGGAATGGTGTAAAGTTGGGGCAGGGGAGGTTTAGATTAGATCGGAGGGAGAATTCCTTTCCTGAGAGGGTGGCCAGGCACTGGAACAGCCTGCCCAGGGAGGTGGTGGAGTCACCATCCCTGGAGGTATCTAAGAAACATGTAGATGTGTCATTCAGGGCATGCTCTAGTGCCCAAGATCATTATGGGGGTCTTTTGAGTGTGTGTGTGTGTGTGTGGTGTATCTGTGCCTGGTGACACCACAGCTGAGGCAGAGTGAGGGAGGCCAGGAAAATCCCTACCCCTCTGTGCTCTCAGGCCAAAATCCCATTGACTTCAAGGGAGCGAGGGTTTCACTTGCTGTTTTTCAGGCTGCACTTTGTCAGAGGTCCACTTGGGAACTTTATCAAAACAAC